>JAVSBS010016129.1:0-116066 GCA_033124195.1 Coracias cyanogaster
CCACTATTTTGAAATGTCTTTCTAAGTCAGCTAAAAAGAACTACAACTTCCATGAATCATTGGGAAGTCCTCTGGAAGCTGGAAGTTGTAGGGATGCGGCAAGGTATAAAAACTCAAAAGAAAACAGAAACTCTCTCTTTTCGCTGTGTTGTCCAGAGAGAAAGTTCGTTGCCACCAAGCCTCCCTCAGGCCTTGCGGCTGGGGGAGGAAGGAGTCCGGGGAAGTAGCTGAACAGAGCTGCCGGAGCAGGAGCCAGACACCCCCCGTGCCACCGCTGGCCGCTGCTGGAACTGCTCCAAGTCCAAATGCCAAAAGGTTCAAAGCCGGAGGGGGAGGAGGGAAGCTGCTGCCTCCCACTTAAAGAAACTCACTGCTCTAAGAATCCGAGTGCCTCGCGCTGCTGGGGAAGCCAGAACTGAGCACGGCGGGGAGGAAGAGGTGCCAGCCCGTCTCACAGTCACGCGGAGGGGGCCCACACTGACCCGTGCAGCAGCCACACAGAGAAAGTCTGTGCCAAGAAGCTGCTGCTGGTGCCGCTCCAAGCTGAGAGCCCTGCGCCTAAACAACCAAAAAACTACAGCAAGAAGCTGCTGCTGGCGTTGCCCCAAGCTGGGGGTGCCACACCAAAGAAACCTGCCACTCCAAGGGGGGAGCGCTGCACTAAAGAAGCCGCACACCGCGGCTGAGTCGCGAGCCACGTGCTGTTGCCGAAAAAACTGCGGCAAAAAGCCGTCATCATCATCGCCGTCGGAGAGAGACTCCTATCGCGCCAAAAAGCTGGCAAGTCACCATCGTCGGAACCACCCAAGACTGCCAGCCGAGCGTCATCAACCCAGCCCCGACGAGGACTGTCACCACATGCCAGAATAGGGTAGAACCCGACATATACACACACGCACACGCACCATACCACACCACGTTGACTAAGGGGGAGTGAGTTGGTGGGCATGGCGTCCTTTGATACCATAATATTTCCATAGAGTAAATACAGTTTTATTAGATTGTATTTAGTAATAAATTTGTTGAATACTCGTTGGTTTCCGTAATTGCCTACGAGCTTGGTGGGAAGTATCTCACTTTGCCCTCGATCCCCTTTCCCTTTGGGAGGTGTTACGGATGCTTGTGCCCAGAGAGTGACAGGGAGTAATCACCTTCTGCTGGCTCTGCTTCTATTCATACAGCCAAGGATATGGTTGCCCCTCATTGGTGCCAGGCCCACTGCTGGCCTATGCCCAGCTCACCATCTACCAGACGCAAAAAGCACCTCCAGCAGAGCCAGTCCATCCTCAGCCTGTGTTGCTGTCATTGGTTCTCCCTGGCTAGGGGCAAGACTTTGCATTTTTCCTTATCAAATTCACAAAGCTGCTGTTAGCTGTTCCTCCAGGCTGCCTAGGTCCCTCTGAAGACAGTTCTGCCCTTGAGTGTGTTGACTGCACCCATACTTGGATGTCAGCTGCAGAACTTCCTCCAGTTTCTCTAAGCAGCCTGTTCTACTCTCTTTTCCCTAGCTCCTTTTTCCTAGTTCCTATTTGGTTTTATCTTAACTGCTTACTAAGCACAAGGTAAGTTGCACTCAGCTCTGCTTGTTAGAGCTGGCAAGTGGAAGTCACCCTGTTTTAGTCCAGATCACACTTCTTACACAACCCTTTCCATTCATAACATCCAACCACATGAACTTGGAGAATGTAAATTTTCTTACTGCTGCAACAAGGTGTTTTTCTAACAGCAGTGTAAAACCTTAATCAAAGCTTACAGGAGCAGAGAATGCAACTGTCCTTTTGTATTGCATCAGTAAAACCAAATGCCAGCTCTTTCAGTGCCAGCCGATTAGTCTAATCTCAGGCAAACCAGCTAGTAAACTGTACTATGAAAGTATTTCCAAATAGGATTCCTTTCTGTGATATGCAAATAGTTCTTAAAATCTTCCAAAATTCTATTTTTATTTTAATTGGTAGATTTATTTTTTTTAGTCATAAACAGGCTTTTGTAACCTTCATCAATATATAGTTTTAACATTGATAGTTCCCAGATGCGTGTGGTTCACAGGTTCTGGCATTTCAATTTAAAGGAAGAGCTGGACATCCTGTATTTGCTTTAGTTTTCTAGTTTATCATATTAATTAAAGGGTCATTAATTTTAAACACATTAATATATGCAAAGCTCCCCGTAAACACAAAACTCAAAGCTCAATTACTGTTCCACATTTTACTGTTCCACATTTTGCTGTTCCCTTGTGGAAAAAATAGGGTAGGGGTCACTTTGTTCCAAAAATACACAGAGGGTTTATTTTACAGCTCAAATATATGTCAGCAAGTATTTATGAATTGAAATAGGATAACATCAAATAGATGATACTAAAAATGTCAGTGAAAACATTAGAATAGAAATACATCTCCTATTTGTTTGTCAGCCAAATACTAAACCTAGACTAATGTTTTTTCTTTGCCAACCCTGTCTGTTTTTTTCAAGCATGTGATTAGCATTAAAGGGGAAATCATGTGTTCTATGTGCCTGTAAATATTCACATATCCCATTTCCCTCAGCTGCTCTTTTGTCCCCTGACTGAGATATATGGATATTCACCTGAAAAGCAAATGCCTGACTGTCATCACTCATGTCTGAATGCCAGCTCCAGAGCAAGGAGAAGCCAAGGCTCCTGAAATAAGCAACACTCAGGGAAAATTTTGACAAGCATCCAGGAATTGTACCTCTGACAGTGGGCTCTTGATGACAAGGCTGTTCCATTCTAGAAAGTACCAACTGAAGAGGGAGATCAATGTCACGCTCAGGATCTGTCTATGTCCTTTCTCCAGAAACCACTTGTTAGTTGTATTGGCAATGTCCAATGCAAAACTAGAAAGATAATAATATCAAACCAAAGGATACTAAGGACAGCAGTGAAAGCATTATACAGAAATACAATTCCTATTTATTTGTCAGCCCAATCCAGAACCAGATCTACTGCCTCCTTTTTCCAAGCATCACTAAACATCACACATTTGGAGATCCCTGGGGCAATCAAATTGTTGGCTGCTCTCTCCCTGTGTCCTCCAGGGAATAAAGAATTTCAGGCTGACAATTTTGTACCTGAGTACATCTTATTTGAGCATATTTAGCTCTTCAACCCTTTATTCACTAGTTCAGATTGGAGTAAATTAGGATTATTGTCCCTAGGTATCTAGAGGACTCCCAGGCAGTTCCACCAGCTAGAGACAGGTTGAGAAATGGGATGGCAGTGGCTATTATCTTTCTCTTAGAACTTTGTCTTTGCCATAGCTACACAGTGCTGCATATTGACTGTGCCACTTACCTAGGAGATGTTTTTGGTGGTAATAATCCTCTGTACTTTAGTTTTTGTCAGAAAAAAAGTTGAAATCCATCAAGCAGCTTTATTTCAATATGCAAAGGTCTGGCTCATTTTTGCATTGCTAAAGCACATACTTAGAGTGGTAAAAACACAAGTTTGCCCTGAAAGCAAACGCACCTAAATTAAAGTGAAGGTCCTGAGATGCTATCCTGATTGGTATTACAGCAGTACATGCACAAATTAATAGATGCAAATATTTAAGCTAGGCTTTGTAAAGAGCCAACCCTACAGAAAGAAAGATCTCAAGCTCCTAGCAGCTCAAAACAGAACTATTTCATATGCTGACTGGATTTATTATTTCTGTGAGTAGGTAGTTCACTACAGAGCAAAACAGTGTGATTAGCATGAGAAAACTTGCTTTGGATGGTGTAGGAACTACATGTAAATCTGAGACAGTTCCATCAAGCACAGGTATAATGAGCCAAGAACTTAGTTTTTCAGCTCCCCAGGTTTCTCAAACAGAAAGTGCACCACACTTATTAGATACTTTTCCATTTGCAGCATGAATTGCTCCCCTCAGCTTATAGTTTTCTGTAGATCTTTAATTTTTCAAAAGCAATTCACGGTGCTGTCTTGCTGTTTCAGGAGAAAAACAAAGAGAAGATGGAGAGAAAAGAATGAGCTGCGGATGCCACACTGCTCTTTGCACTAGGGCATTCCCTCACTGTGCTAGCTGGAATAAGAAAGCTAACTAGTAGTAGCTTTTGTAATCAGGTTGCCCCATGTTGCATTGTAGTCTGGCCTCTCTCTAGTAAAGTCATTTAACGTCCTGTGAGTTGGTTACCTCTTGTGTAAAACCAGCCCAAAGATACAGATTTTTTAGTACCTTACAGAAAAGCTGTTAGGTATATTTTATTTTTACAAGACATTTTAATACATTTACAAGAACATACTTGAGGTATTGTTGACATTGAATTATCAAAATCATATTTTCAGTGTAGAGTCATATGAGATGTGAAAACACTTTCCATTATGCAATTCATAATGAATTTTTAAAATATATTTTAGGATCTTTTGTCTGCAATACCAAAGAACCTGATCACCAACAATATTTATTGAAGTTAACTACACAAGTGGTTCTGTGAGATTGAGGAGGAATTTTTTCTCGATTTTATAAATGGGAGTCTGTCTTGCAGGCAAACAGACATAAATCTTGCTGTGCCACACTGGGGAGGAGAAGGCAGAACAGGGAATGGAAATTTAGGGTGGAAGTCAGCTCAGCACTTCAGACATTAAATACCCAGTCTAAAATCATCTCTGAGAGAGCAAGAGAGAGATCTCCTGAGAGCGGTACCTCACATGCTAAGATAGCTGACTGGGGCATGCTGCTCTCTGAAGATGTATCTCCCCACAGGCCCTAATAGGAACCCAGTCGGCCTGCTCTATGTTCTGATAGCTGAAGCATGAAGTCCTACCTTTAGTACTGCTGCTTCCAACGCAAGCATGAGAGTACCTACCTATTGGGTTGCCTTGTTTGTGCCAGGTCATTTCTCTAGGTAGTGTATTTCCAATAAAAAATCAGCCATAACCACATCACAACTGGCCATTGTGTTCCATTTTTAAAACAAAACTACTTTGCTAATCAGGATGCGATATATCATTTCACAGAAGAGGCAAACATTCTTGAACATAACCAGAATAAAATGTCTTGCCCTGGCAGGAAAGCTAGCAGGGTAGACCATTCGGGGAGACCTACAGCATTCACTCTGCATTTATTTTTTGTAAATAGCTGTGCTATCCACAATAGAAGACCAGCACTGAAATTGCAAATCACATACCTCACAGATCTCTGTTCCCACACAGAGAACACTCCAGTACAGTAAAAATATTGTTGATTTAGTTGCATCAGCCTTTCTCTAGCTAACGGCATGAGTCCTGAAGGGAGACAAGTAGTCATGCTGTTCTGCTTACTCATGCAAAGGAAACTAAAATCTGTTATGAAATAATAAATGAAGTATGAAAGACCTAATGCCAGTCTAATCACTCTGCAAATCTTGATCTTAAGTGGTAAAAATGCCTGTGCTGCTCAGTGACAAAGCCCAACACTGATGCCAAGTGGGGATGGGAAATAGAAATGCTTGAATGTGTCTTGTTTTCCTCTTCTGTTCCAAAGTCTTGGTTCCAAGAACTGGTTCATGTTTGCATTAGTAAGAAGGGATGTGCAATGGGAGTGAATATGCAGAGTGGGGCAGCTGGTGCTAAGGATCTACATGTCACATAATCCTTATTTCATGGAGCAGTACTTCAGGTGCCTCTAGTCCTGTCCCAGTGGCTGATTGCTCCGACTCTCTGGAACAAATTAAAGGCTCTCCTGAAGCCCATCATTTTGTTTAGTTCAACCAAGAGCAGTTCAGCTTGCATGCCTAGAGACTGCTCCATTACTCAGAGCAAGGTACGCAGGGACAAATGAGAGAGCTTCAAAACATATCCTCAGTCTGCACTAAAGCACTGATCTAGAGTCACTAGGCATTGTTTTCAGGCACTTACTGGCAAACAAAAACTGCATGCCTCAGCAGCTGATGCTCTATGACTTAGTCTATACTACTGAAATTAGATTGTCAAAGCCACCTAACAAACATGCAGCTCATACCTGAAAAAGGAACTATTTTATAGGCAGCATCACACCATATTTCTAAACACCAGCCTTTATATTGGCATCTTTTACCAGAAAAAAACTGCATACCAGGTTGCATTTTCCACACTGTGTTTATATAGCTGCTCTAGCAAGAATTTCTCATTTAGAGTTTCATAAACACTGTAAAGTCTACACTATTCTGAACCAAGAAGACAAAATCTAGGAAGGAATCAAAGTACCTAAACCTTCCCCTGGTGGACCAGAATGCTTTTCATAGGCACATTTGATTTCAGCAAAACAAATCTGACCTCACACACTGAACGCCTGCTCCATGCCAGTTTTAGCTGCACTAATCGGATATTCGTGTGAGCTAGAATCTGCTTCAAGTAATGCTTAAATAATCATGGAAAGAATGTGGCCCAACTGTGAAAAACCTTTAATTCCCTTTCCCCGTCAAATGCAGGTGCACACAATAACACTGCAAAACTTTAAATACATCTTTCCTTTGACCTTTTATCCTCTTCAGTTCATTTTGGTATATAACTGATTCACTGTGTCACATTCTGCATGAATTGACTTCATGTTCTTTGTAGCATTAGGTTACCAGAGAGGCAGACAAGTTTGTTTTGATATCTGAGTTCTGGATCCAATAAAAGACTTGAAAATAAAGCTCTTCAAGGCCTCTGTTAGGGCTTCTGGCTCTTGGGGTGAAACCCCGAGCCAAGACTTTGCTTCAAAAGGGCAAATATAGAAGAGACATGATACTTTCAGTAGTAGTCATCTAAATCTTGTCTTTAGGAAACACTAAGCATTATGGAAGGTCTTAAACCCTGCCCCTCTACAGAGTTTAAATAAGGCAAGGCTGAAGGAATATACCTTCGTATACATTTTCATATACATACACACATATATGTATGTATGTATGAATAGAACCTGGATCCAAAGTACAGTGTCCTGCTCTCTGGACAGAAAGTTGCAGTCAGTTTTTGCAAGCATGGAGACAGTTTCTTCTTTGCAGTAAACAGAGTTGAATGTGCCAAGGTGGTGATGTAAAAAGTAGGAAACTAAGGCCACTTCCTTCTTCAGCTTGCCTGGTTGCAAACAGTATCTTCCAGTAGCTCCTTCTAAGTCTGCAAGCAAGAAGACTAATCTGAATGTGGCCAGCTTCCATGCCTCTTGACTTGATCACACTACATAGCAAAGCTTTTCAGACTCTGGGCAAAATCAGAGAGCAAGTGCATTTCAGAAAGTGTGATAATTGGGGCACTTATCTGCAAAATAGAAGACTCAGGCTCTGATATTAATATCAAGGATCCTTTCTGGTGTTTTATCCAGATCAATAAACAGCTAGATAACTGGTACCACATCACAGAATCATAGAATTGTCCGGGTTGGAAGGGACCTTAAGATTGTCTTTCTGGCCTGCAAGTGTACACTGACAGCTCATATTGAGCTTCTCATCCACCAGTACCCCCAAGTCCTTTTATTTAGGGCTGCTTTTAAGCCAGTCACTGCCCAGCCTATATCTTCCCTGTCCTCCAGAAGGTACATCATTACGGGGGAAGACTGATCCCTGTTCCTGTCCTTCTGGCTCAGGAATCTTGCATTTTTTTCCCTACAGGTCCCAGCACACCACCTGCAGAAACACACAGGGCTCTGCTGGAAGCTTGCTGAATGGGAGCTCTGGTGGATCTGGTTGCCTGAGAGACTGTGCCAACCACCACTGTGAAGAGGATGACCTCCGTTGTCTGCTTTATGTTTGAAAGTGAATTGTACAGTTTTCTGAGAGAAATAAACAGCTGACTGCTCAGTTCAGACTAAATGGTACCACTTCCAACCTTGCACTGGAGCATAACTTTGGGCAGTTGAGAATATTTTGTCACTAAAATTCAGGTCTTTCAGATGTTTCAGCTGAAAGCTAGGCATCATCGGGAGGGAAAGAAGACATGCTCTCTTGTACCAAATTCCATGTAGCCTTCACCCAAACTTCTTAAACACCAAAAAGTGAAAAGTTAAATCGGGCAAAGAGCAGCAGCGTAAGACTTTTGTACTCACCATTCAGGAACTTCTCAGCTGTGCCTTGATCTTGTTTTACATGATGATGTTCTGTTCCAGACCCAGCCTAAATTCTGATGAGACAAATCCCCAGCAGGAAGGCCAGAAAGTGTCAATCCCAGGCTGTGATGATCAGCCATCATCTTCTGGAATATATGGATGCAGCTCACACAGCTTTCTGGTCTAGTGACACATAAGCACATGTGGATATGTGGACAACAACTCTCTGGTTACTACATGAAATCTGGCTGGCTGGTTACTTGGACAGTTTAAAGTGTGATGTTGGTAATCCAGTAAAATGCTTTAAATCTGGAGCTGCATTTAGAACTATAGAGGTGGTTATTTGTTTGCTCCCCTACCTTCACCACACTTTTCTCCAGATGGCTCTAATTTTGGCACTGAGTCCAGTTCCTCTTCTGGCTGTCACTGCAACAGTTGAACTACACTCAGGAGGTCAGGCTAGACTGCCAGACTGTCTGGCAGTGATGCTCCTTGGAGAACTGTGTCTGGCGCCCTTCTCCATTGGAGGGACTAGGACGATCTTCAAAATGCTGTAGTATTGCATTTGCAGAGAGGAAATTCCTGCATGGCTTCTAAAAAGTTCCGCTTAATGATGCACTACAGGGCAACACAATGACAAGCTTAATAAATTTGCTCCAGGGTCAAAAGTACAGTGGTACTGAGCACATACATAAGTTTGAATATTGAAATATTGAATTTGAAATATTTGAATTTGAAATATTGCATCTTTGTACAACACAGATGGTGAATATGTGGGCAGTTACCCAAATTACCTCATTGATCTTGGAGCTATACTCCAGTTTGGTAGAGACATCACCTGGAAGGGCTCCACTTAGGGTTTCTGCAGTAGACTGTTACTGATTGACCAACTTGGAGAACAAGGATTCATATTCAGAAGGGTCAAGGCCTGAACTGGCAGCACATATTTGACTTCAGCTCCAGGCACTGCTCAGTGCTAATCAAATTCCTACCCGTTTTATGGGGAAAAAAGCACACTTTGCATTTTGTTCCAGTCCTTTTAAAAGGGGAGAAGACAAAAGAGGGTGCTTCAGACCATGACACTCTCCTTTTTCTTCCCTTAAGGGTCCATTGAAGCATGATGGAATCACTGCTTGTTCTGCAGGAGCACATGTATCATTTCTGGGGCACCTGTGATAATCAGGTGATAATCAGGTGGCAGTGGCTACTTACACACAGAAGTTTCTATAGTCCCTCACCAGCAAGCACCAAGACTTCTGCAAGCCCCTTGCCAAAATCGTGGAAGGAAGGCAGATTAATATGAAGATATCCTTAAACAACCATCTAATATGGCCAGTGGGAGACAGTCTGGTCTGTATATCTCACATAGAAAGTGTTAAAAAATGCATTTAAGCAAGTAGCTGGAATAAACTAGTTTTAAAATACCTGATATTGTTCATGCTACTAATTTTATATGCAAAGTAAAATAATTTTAAACAAGTTTCTGGTGAAATAATATATTTGTAAATAAAGTTTACGACCAAACAGTGAATTATAATGATCTACTGAATGCAGAAATCTGCTCAGTACTGAAGAAAAGCCATTTACTTTGGATCTGTGAAAGTAAAGTGGTCTTCACCAGAATACTAAAATTCCTAAAGTTGTTTATACTGAGAGACCAAGCAGACAAAAGAGATAGAAATAAAAACTGATTTCTCTCTCCATATCTTCCTTTTGCCTGGAGAGGGTAACCAGTTACCTAGATTTCCCTAAATGTGACATTGGTCATTAACAAACCTAGAAACTTTCAACTCAAAATGACAGCACCTTTTTTTTAATGACTTTTCTCAGAAAGTTAACTCTATCACAGCAGAAATCAGGACACACACCTGTCCATCTTGGGCAGAGAAAGCATTTGCATTACCAGAGTACAGGATCTGCACTCTAATATCCTTCTGAGACTCTGGGAAGACAAACGGATCTCCAAGCAATAGGCACCAGCATCTGACCTAGCTGAGAGCTCCTTTAGCAAGGGGAGAAAGAGATGCTTTTAGACCATGACTTGATAGCTACTTCAGGATGAGATGAAGAGCACCTTAGAAGCTCTTGTTTCTTTCCATTGACCATAAAGTAGCTCTAGATGACAAACTCAGATATAGATGTCCACTCTGAAGATGTCCACTGATAGTCACTGAAGTCCACAGTACAGGAATGGTGGCATGCATCCCTGGCTGAAGCTGAAAAAAACTCTTATGAGCCCAGAAAGAGATCAACAACACAGTTATTAGGCCTCTCCTGTTATTTCCTGCATTGTACTTCAAGGCCCATATCTTGTGAACATTAGCACAGGTGGCTGGCTGTCATAACTCAAGTAATACACTGATTTCAAAGGTAAAAGTGCATATGTGCATGTTTTAGCATGATTAAGGCCTACACCCAAGCTATTTCAATATTCTCATGACAGTTTAATTACAGAAAATGGCCGCTGAATCTGCAGTTTCTGTTGAAAGGCTAAAATAAGGATTGGGAAACAAGAAAGAATTTACACACTCTAAAGGCCTTTTCTCCAGTCTCTACCTTCTCCCATGTAATTCCTATCATCTTTCTCAGTAAAGTTAACCGAAGCAGCTGCAAAACCTGATTAAACCTCTTATACAGACACTGTTATTCAGAAAGGACCAGGGCTAAATTCAATTTCATTTACGTCACTTCTAAAGAACAAAGGGAAGCAAATTATAGTGACTGAAAGTAAGTTTCATTTTGCATAATAGTTTCCACTGGCATGGAGGATTAATCTAACTTCAATAATCAATTTCAAAATCACTATGTTTAATTCAGATCATTTTCCCTAAGCATCAAAACACAGACAGGCTCTAAATGGTAGTTATTTGCTACAGTGCATAAGCCCTTAAGAATGGATTAAGAACGCTCTTTAAAAAATCAACAAGAGTCAACTTCAATTGCCAGAGAACCACAAGATGAAATGTAGTCGTTCTCAATTAGACATTAATGATGGCCAGTATCATTAGGTACACCATGCTTCACCAGCAGTCTGCTAACACAACGCACTGTCATGCGATAACGGAGTGGTGGAAAACGTCATTTTTACAGCAGCATGTTCACACTGAATTTGAATGACCTGATTCTGCAGGGCTTGAAAAGTCCAGTTTGCTGAACTCCTCTCCAAACACATCCTATCTCGTAGGTCACAGATTAGACTTTGATACAAGCTTAGGTTTTAGAACAGCTTTCGCACTCCAAAAATGTTGCCACAGACATGGGATTGAGCCATTGATTTGGCAGGCTATCATTCTTTTCACTAGCACTGTGACATATGGGGGTGGAGGAGGAGGAGGAGAGATGGGAGGGAGAGGTGGTCGTTTTGCATCCCCACTCAGCTGTCTCTCTGCCTTTTTTAACACAGTCATCCATTGCAATCCCTCATTGAATAAACTTGGCAATCATGGGGGCCAGATGTCAAAGCCTGGCTTTGACTGTAGCTCTCCAACACTTGCATTTGCTGTTCCACTGGCTTATCCATGGGCAGTCCATTACTTATTTTAAAATGGTAAAGCTGTTGTAAATGGTGAAGCTTCATTGTGTCTCTGCACTTTGGAAAATAGTGATTTTCTAATCACAGAAAATTCAAAGTAACTAAGAATATGTAACTCTATCGTTTCGTTTGTTTTTTTTTTTTACATTAGGATGGATCAAATATATGGTTAATTAGCTACTTCCTTAGTAATCTAAAATCACTAATCCTGTTATTGAATCCAAATACTTCAGTCTGTAAGGAATTTGGAAAGCTCACCCTAGTCTGCTTTTGTGTTTGCAAATCTATTGTGGATGCCTGTAAACAGTAAAGAACTGTCACAGTAACTTCTGTGTTCAGGCTCAAAGATGGCTCTATATCAAAGCTAATTAGAAAAAAAAATCTTGGAGGATGTGAAAGCATTTCTCTGAAGTGTTGCTTTATTCGACATCGGCAGAAGTGTACCAGAGATTGTCACCTTCTGCAGGGAGTCTCAGCTTTCTTATACAAACTCTTCATCATGATCAGAGACAGCTGAGCTGGGCCCATAATGAAAGGGTCTGAAGTCAGATTCCTTTTGTGGAAAGGAGCAATCTGCTCCCCATTTGGGATTTATTTATGGAGCAATATATTGCTGCCCAGTGGTGGGGGAGGGACGTGGGAGATATGTTATCATTTCAGCTCTCATAAAAGAAAAATGAAAGATATTAGTTTGAGAAAAAATGTTGTTATTAGCAAGAAGAATGAAGATTGCAAGAAAAAAAATGAAAGAAAATGCATTATAGTATTGTTTTTAAATATTCACTTCTATGAACTAAAGCTACTGTTCTTTTTTATTGACTAAAGGTGCTTCACATTAATATTGGAATCCTCTATATGGAATCTACTATGTTTAAATTATTTCTTGCCCTGCCTGGGATATTAATGTTGTGATTACCCTTGAAAGAGTATTACCATTGGTGATTTATGCAAAACTCTGCCAGTCCTATGACTATTCGTTTGAATTAATGCAAGCAATGGAGGAAGTATGCTGCTATCATGTAAGCTGTAGATCATTATTATTTTCAGCAGTTGGTGTGGTCAGTGTACTTAAAGCGTTGACTTTGGTCAGTGTTCTGGAACCTTTCCTTTCCTTGAGTGGCAAATCACTAAGGGAGAAGAAACTTCAAGATTTAGTTCCACGGTCTTAGATTTAGGACTATAATAATCCCATAATGTAATATGTTTCATCTGCTGCACTTTGTTTAGATTCAGCATTTAAGGCTGATATTTTTATAGTTTACTGTTAACAGCTGAGCTGGCCAGGAAGTGTGTTTAATAGGTACAATTTTCTGATCGTGTTAAGCTCTATATGATCCACCTCCTGGCACTTTGCACTCCTGGATTTAATCACGGAGCATTTGTACCCACTGAAACTGAGTATATTGGGTTTGTGTGGCAAGGTTTCGGTAGTGGGGGAGCTACAGGGGTGGGTTCTGTAAGAAGCAGCTAAAAGCTTCCCTTACATCTAATAGAGCCAGTGCTGGCCAGATCCAAGACAGACCTGCCGCTGGCTGTGGCTGAGTCCATCAATGATGGTGGTAACACATCTGTAATAACATATTTAAGAAGGGGGAAAAAAACCTGTACAACAGACACTGAAGCAGGAGAGAGGAATGAGAATATGTGACAGAAACAACTGTGAAGACATCAAGATTAGTGAAGAAGAAGGGAAGAGGGTGCCAGAGCAGAGATTGCCCTGCAGCCTGTGATGAAGACCATGGTATGGTGGGTTGACCCCCTGCAAACCATGGACATCAATAGTGGAGCAAATATCCACCTGCAGCCTGTGGAGGCCCCCATGCCAGAGCAAGTGGATGCCCAAAGGAGGTAGGGACCCTGTGGGAAGCCCAATCCAGAGCAGGCTCCTGGCAGGACCTGTGGTCCCATGGAGAGCGTAGCCCACGCTGGAGCCGTTTTGCTGGCAAGCAGGACTTGGTACCCCATGGGGAACCCATCCTGGAGCAGTCTGTTCCTGAAGGACTGCATCCCATGGAAAAGACCCATGCTGGAGGAGTTCATGAAGAACTGTAGCCCATGCAGAGGAATTCTACTGGAGGACTGTCTCCCATAGGAGGGACCACCCCCTGAGGAGGAAGGAATGGCAGAAACAATATGTCATGAACAGACTGCAACCCCATCCCCTGTATCCCTGTGCTGCTGAGGGAGAGGAGGTAGAGAAAATCAGAGGTGAAGTTAAGCCCAGGAAGAAGGGAGGGGTGGGGGGAAGGTGTTTTAAGATTTGTCTTTATTTCTTATTACCTTACTTTACTTTGATCGGTACTAAATTGAAGTTATTTCCCCAAGTTGAGTCTCTTTTGCCCATGATGGTAATTGGTGAGTGATCTCCCCATCCTTATCTCAACCAACAAGCCTTTTGATGTATGTTCTCCTCCTTGTCTGGTTGAGGAGTGGGAGTGTTAGAGTGGCTTTGGTGGGCACTTGGCACCCAGCCAAGGACAGCCCACCACACTGAGTTACTGCAGATGCTCAATAAACTCATTGAACTCAATGACTTAAGCTATCTGGAGGTCAGAATGTTTTGTGGTGAATCCCAAGGATCTTGTTTCTCTAACTACTAATTTGGCTATGGACATTTTAAATCTCCTCTAGAGTTGGCAGCTCATTCCTGAACATATTCCAGACCCTGTCAGAGCTTGCTTTCCTGGTCAACAAGGGGCCATTCTGCTTTTCTGATCAAAGAGAGTCCAGGCTGTGATGCCCAATCTTAGCAGCAGCTTTCCTTTAGTCTATCCAAAATAACAGCTACTTCACTGTCTTAAACCATGAGCACTGAATCTTTGCTCTGATCTGCCTTGTTAGGGAGCCTGTGTGATCCCCAGAACTGGAAAATTTTTGGGAGAGAGGCAGAGGCTCTGGAGGCAGCAGCTGGTTAAATGAAGAATGCTTGCAGTAACATATGTCCAGGAATACATTTTGCAATCAGAGAGAATAAAGGTGCTTCAGTTTCTGGTTTCTGGAGTTGGACAACAGAGTTGACTCAGCCCTTCTTAGTGTTACTTTTTGGCTAGGTCTACACAGTTTCCTGCTCAGTGTGAGGTTTTGTGTTCCCAGACACCACTGGGGGTATGAATGGGGTGTGCTATGTATGCCTTTCAGCTTCCACTCTGGGACCAAAGCATCCACTCTGTGCCTTTTCTGTCCTACACCTTCTCTTTTCACTAGAGAAAATGTCTTATATTTCACAATGTTTACAAAAGCACCTCCTCATTTCCTGTACTGACAGGAAAATTAGATGAGGTAATCTAGAAAAAACTGTCTGAAGACACAGTACAAAAAAGACAGGGCATAAGGAATATATGTAAAGAGAACATAGAAAACTACTAGTTTAACCACTACTATCATTACTTAAAGTGGTGTTGCTGAAACACTGAAGAAGTTGTCCCAGTTATCTGGAGTTAGAATTACAGTCTTACATGGAAACATCCACATGTCTGTAGACCAGTGTGTAAACTGAGGAACATATCTGCTGATGGCTCCTGATGAGAAGTTTTAGCTCTCTTTGAAAGCACCTGGATGTCTGCTTGCTGTGCTCCATTCAAACAAGTATGTGAAGTCATCTAAAATATTCTGCTTTTCTGCTTGATCATAATTACAGAGTTTTATATTATATGTTTTCCTTGACAGAGCTGTAAGTTATCATTGTCCTCTGCACAACACTTACTGCAGGCAGGAACCACAAGGAACAACTTATAACCTTGTCATTAGGCATATTATGGCTATCCAGAGACCATTCCACAGGCACAGTGACCAGACCCAGAGAGTGTGCTACACCAGCTGGGAGTGTGTAGTTTGGCACCCTCTCCTCATCATTGGTAAGAAACATCAAACATCCTTTTCCACCTGCATTGAAAGTGATAGCACCTACCTCCTGCTGGCTGAGATCACACAGTATTTGCCAAAATGAGTTGAATGTTTTCAGCACCAGCTCTTCAATGAAGGAACATACATACTCTTGAGTTGCTGTCATCAAGACAGGTACCCTCAGTGTTGCCACTGAGAGCATCCCAAGAGCTGTCAGAATAGCTGCACTTTGAATCGCAGCTTCTGTAAACTTTTTCTTTCGGCATAGCAAGAGAGGAGCCTCTGGGTCATTCTCCTCCAGCCTCACACCACTGTGGGCGGTAGGCACACTTAGAGAGCGAGGGGATGTTCTCAGTGCAGCTTGTGGTTTACCACATAAAGGAAAGCTGCACTATGCTCTGAAAGGCAAGTGGCAATTCCTTGAATCCTTCCCCATTGTACTGGCTCTGGCTTAGCCTCACACAGCTGGACTAGTGATGTCTACCAACCTGGCCCAGCAGGGTGACCATGCCAGGCTACTGCTGTGGGCCATGAGCACAGTCTACGTGTTCTGGTTCCCATAAAAAAAGGGCAAGGAGGAAGAACATGCACAGATATTGAACAGCTTCCACAGTTTACTAGATTTACCACATTTTATTTCTGTGAAGCCTTTTATTTATAATGGAAAGCCTTTAAAAAAAAAAAAAAGCAATCAACAACAAAATGTTATGTTTGTGGTTTCAATCCAATCCCTTCCAAAACAGCCACCCAGAGCACCTACTTATTCCTCTCCTCACACAACTCATACCATGGGTTTTACACTAGATGTGAATCAGTAGCTAGTGGTGTCCTCCTGGACGTGGGCCAAAATTTGAGGCTATTGCTGCTAAAGCCACTTTATATACACTACATGTTCTCTAGGGCTCTCTGGCCTTACCGTTGTTTACTGCTTTTAGGTCCAGGACTGAGGGAAGTCTGAAAGCAGATGCTGTTGATGGCTTTCTGTCAGAAACAGCTTTTAACAATGTACAGACAAGGGTAAAAATGTGTCTGTGAAGAGAGAATAGGATGAGTGGTGTAAGGGCTGGAGAGATCATAAGGGTACCTTTGGAGATCTTTGTGTGGGCAAGGACTTCTGGTTTTAAACCACACACACACTTTTGATCAGTTCATAAAAGTGAGCAGCACATGTGCTCCAGATGACAACTTCCAAACATGCAACAGTTTGCAGGCAGATGAGGATGAGAAATGAAATCCAGTTGTGCCCCAATGGGACAACATATATGTACTTTCAGAGTCTTATGCTTCAAAATTTAAGTTTTAAAGGGGTGAAATAATCTAAAGTAGTTTTTCTATTTAAAAACCACAGGGGTAGAATTAAAGTTCCTGCCACAGGAAAGGGGAGTGACAAAAGTCTTCTTGGCCAATATAAACCTAAAAACTCATCAAAGAAGGCTAAATGTTAATGAATACTCATCAATATATGAAGTATTATTTGACCAGCTGTCAGACTGATTCCTGAAATATGTCTTTCAAGTCTAATCATGTATAAAGCATATTATACATTATGACATTAGTGTGTGTATGTGTAAAATATTTCAAAATTTTATGTATGTTCATGTATAATATATGAATTAAGAATAATTTGTTTTCCCCTTGCATTTCCCATCTCCCATTATTTTAAGATCCAGGTTATCATATTATTGCTTAAAAAAATGTAAGACCATATTTCAAATACAGAACACATTTTTTCTTAATTTGAATGATGTGACATGCAAAAACTTTAAACTGAATTTTAGTTGAATCTACCCTACTACATGGGATAGATATACAGCCTTAGGAATGAAACATATCTTGCAAATTCCAACATTTTTGTATTACACACATGCAATGGCCAGTCTGGTTCCTCTGCAATTTGAACATTAAAAATGTGAATGGGGATACCAGTAAAAAAAGCAGTAGTTCCTTATATATAGTGGAGGAAAACGCAAACGATGTTAACATGATTTCAGAATAAGGATCACTGGTTTAGAAAACCGAAATTTCGTTTCAAAGTACCTTTTTTCTTTCAAACTTGCATGTTCTCATTTTAAGGCTCTACTTTCAGCATTTTACAATCAGCATTTTGAAACATTTTGTACTTTATCTTATTTCTTAAGAGGAAAAAAAAGAAGGCTGATGATGGAATGACTAACAATGGGATTCATTAACATTCCTAAGAGATTATTGCAGAATTACAAGACATCCAATGCTTTCAGTCTGTGTGCAGTACCTCTATACATGATAGCTTACTACAATTATGTCAACATGTCAATGAGAAACATGAGGCTATAGCAGAAAGTGTGGTTGAAGAATAATCCAAGAATATGGAAGTAATTCCAGGAAGAAAAGGCCCCTGAGGAGATTGCTAAAACCCTGAATAAGCTTTTCACTGAGGGTATGTTACCCAAATGGCAGTACAGGAGGAAGCTTTCAGGTCTAACCAGCTTCATCATAAGACACTGAGAATCAAGCAGTACCAGAGCCTCTTTTTATGCCTGGTAGCAGAGGCACAGCACCCATTTCTTTAGTATAATGTCCTAAGAAACGTAATGCATTTACACATCACCTCATGATTACAGTCATACAAATACTATTGTCCTTCTTTCACTTAGACCTAAGAGTTTCTCAGGAATGCTTGTGTACCTTAGCAGGCTTCTGAAGTAACTGTGTGTTACTGTACCACACTACCACTTTAACAACTTCAGTCAGGTCCGATCATAGTTCAGATCAATTTGGGAATCAGGATCTTTATCCAAGTATGTCATGTGTCCCAAGAGCCATCTAATAAGAAAACAGTCATGCAAATATGAAATAACCAGTAAGGAAGCAGGGATAGCATCACAGTCCATAGCTATTTAAGAGGCAGGGTGAACAAGGCTAAGATTGTCTGGGGCTAACGGTGTTTGCTATCTGTGGACCTTGATTACTAAGAACAATACAGACAAAATAAAGAGAATGGAAGCTCTTGGCTGAAACAGCAAAGTTTTGTTGTTCTGTGGACCCTGCTGGTCTCTTCCTCAGATTTCCCTTTTCTGGAATGTATGCATTTTAGTGTCCTTATTCACATTTCCTGGGGACCCTTCACATTTCATAGAGACTTAGCACTCCAGTCAGATTGCTGAGACAAACCTTTGCTGACAGCTGCGTGCACAAGCAAGAAGCCAAACAGAATACATTTTGATCCATCGTTTGATCAGAGAATGGTTTCCAAGGGTCATCCTGTGTTAGAATACTTGTTCAGCTACAACCTTCAAAATCTAAGTGGTCTACATGTCTAATTGGAATTCTGAGACTGGAGTCCTTCAGAAGAAGTACAGTAACCTTCCACCTAATTATTTAAAACCACAAGAAATCTTGGAGTACATGCCCAGATCTTCAGCTGAATGTGAGGAGGCAAACTCAGCCACTCCCATTCACAGATATACACCCATTTCCTAATGTTTTTGGCAGCTCAATACCTTCTAAAAGAGCCATCCTATCAGTCCCCTTTCCTAGGCTTTGTCTTTTAGAAAGATACTCCCTCCAGCAACCTTCACCAGGTCATCTAAATGAAACGGAATCTTAAACCCATTTACCAACTTGGATATAAGTAACCAAGAACATCATGGGGATAATAGCTAAAAGACAATCCAATCCATAACAGACCAATTCAGATCTTGGAGAGATTCAAGGCACTTCTTCATTTTCCAAAATTCACTGCACTTCAGCAGCTTTAATGAACCTGTAACTCAAAGATCGTTAACCTACTTCTTCTGCCTTTCTGCAGGGAATTAATAGAAGGGTGTCTTCCAATATCTTACACATGTATGTTTTTTCAATGGCTTAAAAAGATTTCCTCTGCAACATCTACTAAAATAAGGTTTCACTCCCCAGCTGAGGCTCTTCTTGCCAGATGATAGCTCAGAATGACTTTTTTTTTATGGTTCAATATGTAGGCATCTATGAAAACTATAGGTTTAGTGCCAACAATAGATTGACTTTTAATGAGAATAGCATTTACAAATGTCCCAGTAATTCACTTATCACATACTATCATTAATGTACCAGTAATTGTAAATTGGTTCTGCCTACAGAAGCCCTGCTCACGGGGTCCTGTGAAGTCAGCAACTTTGCCTTTATGTAGACTGTAGCATCTTGCTTGGCTAGTGAATCTAATGTGTCATTTATTTTTACTGCTTCATTTGTACATTGTTCCCATTTCTTTCAGAGACTATATTCTGCTTTCCATGACCAAGCTATCCATCTTTATAAGGGGATAAGAATCCTTTTAAAGAGGATGAGTGCCAAATGCTGTACTTTATTGAGGCTGAAATACAAGCTGCCACACTGTATTCTGAAAAGCAAACAAAAGAACAAATTGAAGAGCCGTAAGATTTCAAAAGACCTGTTCAACAGATAAAACATTCCTCTGTATCAGAACCACTGGGATTATTAAAGGTAAATGCACATGGCTTCATTCCCCCAATCACAATTAGAAATTCCTTTTCTGATCTGTATACAGAGTAAAACATACACAAGATCCCCCATGTCTCATTTCAGTGCTTAGGTGCTGTAATAATTAATCAAAAACAGAAACAGAAAAAATTATCACTACATAGTTCATGAGAAAGACTGTGCAAACACAATTTCAGTTTTTAAAGTATGTCAGGAAGAAGAATAATGTAAAGTCTTCTGAACAGCCATGGATAAATGTGCTTGCCGTGTCTTTGTATTTCACCAATCAGGAATGAAGCCAGATTTTTTAAATACTGAGGCTCAAAGACAAAGCTCTGGGAAGAGCAGGAAAATACAGTATTCTGCAGTTTCCAGTGATCTTTCAGTGCCCATAACAGATTTTTTTTTCAAATATCCTTTGCAAAATTATCTTTATTAATCGATTAGGAAAAACAGTAATACGGAGATAACCAATCATAGGATGAAGATTCTGTAAATGTGCAGGTGATAATTGCATAAAACTCTCAGCAAACAACCAATTACCTTTATCCTTTCTCCTCAAAGATAAATAATACAAAATTTAAATAATAACAGTGTGTTTTCAATATATTTACTCATCTAAGAGTTGCATCTACAGCCTGGAAGCAAGTAGTAGGTAGAGTTAAATTACCATTTCCTTCAGAATAGCCTTACTTGGCCTCAGTCTAGGTTTGGAGGGCAAAAACTGGAGGGGAAAACAGAACCTTTACAGAGGAGATATAGTAATTTGTGAACAGAAAAGTGGGTCAAATCTGCTGCATAAATTATTCATAATGAATTGTTCATTCAGATTTGTATTGGAGAGATTTGAAAACACACTGAAATTGAGATCAGAATTGTTGTAAAGGTAAAATTACTTTGGCATACTACCAAGAACAGCTATTGTATTTTACTTTATGAAATATCAAGTTGACATTTATTTATTCATTACGGTTACCTGCATTACAGAACAACCCATCCATTGAGGAAACCTTAAGCACAAAATGCCACAAAGAGAATGTGCATTGCATTAACGGCTAGCATTTAAGGAGAGTGAACATGAGAGAAAACTTGACTAAAAATATCCACTAGTACTAGAAAATCACATTGCAGGCTTGAGCCTCCTCAGTAATAGGGTACAGGGCAGTTTGGCAGGCACAGAAGCTGAATGCAGGATGCATCTGTTTTTGGGACTGATTCATCCTTTCTGCTGGCACAGTCTTTTTTCCCAGCATGCAAACATTTAATCTAGCCCCCTGAGGATGTTTATGCTGATAAATAAAACAGGCTCTGTTGCGACCTTGCTAACTAGCTGTCTCCCATTCACATACACTCCAAGTTGCACTAGCCATGGGCATGGTGGGCACAAACCTGCTGGGGCCATAAGGCCCAGATGTGTGCTCCTGCTTTATTTAGGGATATGGCTGTGGAAAAGGTAAGGAGGTATCCACGAGCTCCTGCCTGCACTCTTGCCTGTCTGCACTCCCTGACAAAGACCTGCCAGAAAGGAGACCCAGGGCAAGCCTCTTGGATACCTGATCAGAGCAGTCTCCACAGCCCAACCATTCAGGCAAAGACTAAGCACAAGAGCCCTGCAGAAGCACCCAGCCAGAGGAACTCATCCTCAGCAATGTCTTTCTGGATCCCAACAGGGAAGCACAAATTTGGATAATTCTCTGAGAGAGCTGCTTTATTTTTCCTAATTTATTTTTGGCAACTGCTTTGGTTTAACAGCCACATCATGGGGAATTCTCCTTCTCTTGAGATAGATTTGTCCTTGACAGAACTTCACTGATTGGAACAGTTACATCAGGGATGAATTTGGCCAATTATCTTTTCAATTTGGGTAAACATCACTTAGCTACTTTAGCATCATTTGCTCAGATAATCAATACACACAGCAGACATGCGGAAATGAAGTCAAATCCATTGCACAGCTACACTGGACACAGCTGAGGATATATATTCAGGACAAGATTACAGAAATGCTACAACTTGAAAATGCATAGCATGTCTCTCTCAGAAAAGGACTGTTCCTGGCGTTGATCACGTATATGCCCAACATAACACTTTCTAAATGCTCCCGACTTCCACTCTTGTTTTTCCAGTACAATTGGTACAAAAGAGAAGTATCTTTGGTACTTAATAGTGTGCAGGATTACACAGCATTAGAAAAATGACCTTTTTATTCTTCTCCACAAGTTACATAAAGTGCTTGTAAAACATGCTGAGCATTGCTCTCTGGGCTGCTGAGTGGCAGAGAAATTATAGCATCTGAAAGGAAAAGGTACAGGTTAGATAACTATTTTAGGAGAACTTTTTTCAGCCTTTTCTAGCAGCAGTTGGCATTTTATTTATTGTGCATTTGGAAAAAGTGGTACATTGAATCTTCTTCACTTCATGCATCAGCTGAGAGGAGAGATTCTGCTTGAGGAACATGCTCTGTTTTGTAAATGTTAAAAACTTGCATAAGATTTTTGCATATCCTCTCAAAGTACTGCAGCTACCATCCAGGCTGAGCTCTTCTTTAGAAATGTTACCCGCCCTTATATCGCCCGGCAACACATGGCTCAGGTCAGAGTGGTCAACTTCCCTGGCCTTGGGTGATATCTGGGCCTCTCCTGAAGGATGGCACCCCCATGCCCAGCTGTTCTGGGATCGATGTTAAACAACTTCCCCTCTCCCCTCTCTCTCTTGCTATAGTAACCAGGGTAATCTTTTTTAAAAACCCTACTCTGTTAGAGCTGACACCTGCCGAAACACATGAGGGTAGATGCAAATTATACACTGATGTGTCTGGAAGGTCCAAACCCATATAAGGCAAAGCTAGATCACAACAGACATTTAAACCTGTGGCTAAAAGGGCTGAAATCAGCACAAAGCCCTACCTACAATCACTGTCAAAAAGGGATCTTACCCTCTAGCAGTGTCTAGGACATCCTCATGAGGGCCCAGGATGTAGCTATTCCAAGTTATCACTAAGAAAAAGTCGCTGATGGCTAACAGCTCTTATTTGCTCAACCACATGCTTCTCCTTTGAAATTTTGGCCCAGAATGGAGATTAAAAAGAAAAGCAGAGAAGTCACAGGGCAGACTTACAAAAAACTAAATAGTCGTTTGCTCCTTTTACTCATGGGAATAGTCAGGGAAATAGTGTGTTGTTTGACGTGGATGTGGGCAGACATGCAATGAATAGTCACAACTAGGTTACTGTCTCAGCAGAAGAACAGCACTATCAGCATCTTACCTTCCTCAGGTCGTCATCTGCAACATACTCCTGGCCACTCACTTCTGCCTGCTAATGCTGCTCTGGCTGTGCAATCCACCCAGGCATTTGGATTGGAGTCCAGCGTTACGTCACCAAAGAGAATGCAAGTGTTGCACTGAACCTGGGTCTTACCTCACAGTCTCCCCATCTTCATGAATAAGAGGTAGGTGAGAGGGAAGTTAGCAAAACTTCCTCCTGGGAGTTTTTTTTCCCCATCACCTCCCTTCTTGTTTAAAATCTCACATGAATTGTCCCAAGATAATAGCATTTCTCAAGGAATATAGTCCTTGAAAAAATAAGCTCCTTTTGTTAGAGTCATCCTGGACCGAAATAACGAGACACCTTCTTGTCAAAAAAATGAAGAGCCCCATACTCTGACATTAGAGTGACCTTCGGGAATTCTGTTTCCTCCCTGTCTTCTCAATGCCTTTTCATTATTTTTTCTCCTTTATTAATTTCTCCTTGTAGACAGCTGCTTGTCCAACAACCCAGATAAGCCAGTATACCCGCAATTTTGACAGAAATGGTGAAAGGGGAAGTGGATCAGTCACAGGGCTTAGCGGATCGCACGGGTGACAGATTGCTGTAGCAAGGTGGTCCATGCTATAATCTGAGTACTGCATCAGCTTGTGGAGTGCATCCTCTGGGCACGCTTAAGTGGGGCAGTAGGTCACAGGACTGGTGATAGATACAGCTTTGCACAACCCCTCCTATTCCAGTACTATCATCGCACAGGATGGAATCCTGCTTACTCCCTTTCATATTCTTACTTACATTGGAAAGGTCTGATTGGCAGCACTCTCGTGACCCAATGTCCCAATTACCATGGCTTTCAAGGTGTGTACTTCAGGTACCAAAAGTCTTAATTTAGTGCATGGTTCACAGCCTTCTCTGTTACCACAAGAAATTGTTATAAACCACAATCAGATCCATACTCTGTTCAGCTGCTGCAAGTTTGCTGCAGTACACTTGCATCACCACAGTACAGAAGTAGCAACCTAAAGAGCAGAGAGGGGAGGCTGCTGTCTGCACCAGCCCTACCCAGCCCAGGACCTCACGAGGGAATGGCTTTCTATTCCATCATTAAATAGGATGAGTAAAATGGAAAAAAAAAAAATCCCTGTTGGCCTTTCAGAGGCATCACAAAATTGACTAAGGATGCTATTTTATTGTTGTCAAATTTAGTTTACACCATAATTTTATTTGCATTTGATTCACACACACAATAAAGGGGAAGATATAACATCAGAGGCAAGTGCTATGTGACAGACGTATTCATCTCACAAAACAACCACCTGCACCAAGTCACTGGGGCAAGAAATAAGTCTCTTAGTAGCACTTTGGTGTGTCACACACCTATTACAAATTACATCACAGCATTCCATAAAGACCCATTGAAATATTTATTTGAACCACAAATCTTGTTTTTTTGCAAGATAAATAAAATCTAAGTTGAAGTTAAAGGTTATTTCCTAATATTTTTCTCTCTGTATTGGATCAAGTATTATTAACATAACAAATCTCTCTCAGCCAGAGGTAGTATTTCATGTGTTAATAATTTTAATTGTTACCACTGGATGTTCATTCATTTTCTATGACCTGTATTTGAAACTCAGATGTTGTTCTTATCCAAACGGCAAGCTGTTGGCCACAAAAATGTGTGCAAATGGGATTTGATTTGATTTACTAACCAAGGAAGAACCCACAATTTCATTAAGAAATAGCTGAGGAAGGCAAGCTTTCTTCATTAATAAAAACAATTAACGAGTTGCCCAGCTGTTCTACAAAGGAGTCTGCTACTTCTCGGCTGGCATCCAGGCAGACTAATAATCCGGTGCTAATTGGGATATACTAGGCAAGACCTTCCGCTTTTGGTTCTTGTTTATACTGATCTCCATTCACAAGCAGATCTGTTTCAAATTTTTTTTTAAATTAAAATAAAAGCTTGATTCATTCTGAAGCATCAGACATTAAAATCCTTGTGATATGAATGTTTCTGAGGACTCCAAGGAAGGTTTGTCAAGGAAGAGTTCAGCCTCATGCCGCTGGTGGGGCTGTCAAGAAAGCAAACACCAGCAGAGGAAGTGGGCTGTAATTCCTGCTTCTCCACCCTTGCTCTCCCAACAAATGAGGCAAGAAAATAATAGCACTGCTCAGAGCAAGGAACAGTAAGTGGAGCTAAGGGACCTGATCCTGCAGTAGCTGTGGAGCCAGACTGCTTGCACGTTCTCCAGGGAAGCATTTCGTCTTCCTAAGCATCTGGGCCTCTATCCTCCCACCTTAATGGTGCACTGCCTACAACAAGAAAAGTATTGATGCTGAATGCTTTCCCACCGAGTAAAACTCCCTCTCAGTAGCTACTTCTTGTAATCCCTGAGTGAGCTTCTCATCTTAAAAAAACCCAAAGCAACAGAACAAACAAAACAAAAACCCAAGAGTAAATCAAAAGCAAATTGGAAAAACAAGAAGTAAACAACAGACATACACATAAAATTCAAAGTCCTAGGTTATACTCTTTGTCCTACTTATTAAGAGCTACCGTCACTCCATAGCCATTTATGTGGCACACCTGCTTCTTTTCATACCCAGAAAGCTCCTCCACACAGATCATTTGGATTTGAGTCAGCTGCTACTGTGAGGCAACCAGATTCCCTAGAACCCTATCTGCAGACACAGTGCAGAGAGTGGTTTTGTGCCCTCTGCCTTACTCCAGCTACTTGCTCCAGTCTGTATTCTCAGAGCATGTCCAACAGACTTCAGGAAAACCTGGATCATCCCAGAATGCCACCACTTAGCCTGAAACTATTATATTATCTAACTTGAAGCCAATTCATTTATTTGTTTGACTCTAGTTTTCAGTTTAGATGATTAACTAAGCCTTTCATTCATCTTTGGGAAACTAAAGTATGAAGCTTCAGATTCCTATAAGTTCTTAGGTGGTTGATGGAACAGATTATTTCTAGTGGGAGGTTCAGAAATATGTCCTTTCTTGACTTACCTCCTACCTATAGAGACATCTGTATCCTTCTCTGATGCTCCACACAACAAACAGGATTACACAGCAAGTCAGGAAAAGAGGTGCTACAGGTCAAGGTGTCCCCTTGCAGCGATGCAGACATAATACAACTTACTCTAAGTCACTTAACTCAAACTGGGTGTAAGACAGTAAAAATATCAACTCTGGCATAATTTTCCACTTCTGACTTGTAAATTATTGGCTGCACTCCATCAGACAGCACCCATGCTTTCAATTGGCAAATGAACTGCCTGGGGCAAACAAACAAAATTACCCCTTGCTTAGTGAAATCATATTTGCCAAGCCACACAACTGAGTAAATATCCTAACATTTGTCATACCTAAATGTATCACAATGTAAATATTATATAAAGAATGTAAATATCGCTCGAAGGTGCCCCATAAATAAAATGATAGCAAAATTAGCTTATTTGCTCAAGTACCACATGTATAGTGTGGTAGTCATCAATCCGTACAGTAAAATTCAAGCAAAAAGCAATGTAATCAATCAAATCTGAATCTTTCCTGCAAATGGAGGGAAAATTGCCTTGTAGATGATATACAGTACAGCACAACTGCATGACCATTGACATTTAATCAGCTGGGACACAGGCAGAGCCCCACCAATCATGAAGAATTTCCCTGTTACTAGTGGGAGTTTTTTTTAAGATTTATTATTTTGCATATGTCTGATCACAGTGTTTCAATGCATGGTTTCTTTTTGAGATATTTTTTGTTTAATGGCTTTAGTTTTACACAATCTGCCTATGCAGCTGTGTAACTGTGCTCAACACTTGTGAATTACTTTCAAGGTCACTTTTAATGAGCAAAAATATTTTATTCATTGTCTTTTTTAATAGAATAAAGCATGTTATACCATAGCTGGTGAAATATAGATATTAAAATGGAAATTCTAAAGGGCTGTTTCTGACCTTCATAGATTTAGGTCAAACATAGCTATGAAAGTTAGTAACTTCATCTCCAATAAAAAAATTTAGATCTATCAAAGATAGAACTAAAGATAGATAGATAGAACTGGAGATATCAAGGCTTGATACTTCACAGCGCTCATACGGTAAATTGGATTACAATTGCAGAAATACACCTTCAAATGGAAAACATGGTGGAGAAAACATAATGTGATCTGGCACAGTGAAGAAGCCCTTATAAGATAGTTCTATTTATATACAGTTTCCTCAATGTAATTACTCAGGCACAACCTCTGCATATAATGAAAGAGAGTATTTTTCCTATTTGTCAATGTTATGGATGCCACAAACTATTACTGATCCTCCCAAACAGCCCTGCTGGGTACATGGCCAATTGATTTGTACTGGAAGGCATGATGACTGCTTTTGAGGTTTCAGTCGAGAAAGTCTAATTCTTTCTCCCACTCAAAGGGCAGATATGAAGGAGCCACCTGGGACAATGTCTTCTCTGCTCTTTGAGATCAGTTCCCATGTTCAGGGACATAACTTCTTTGCTCCCCACAAATTCCTGGCCTTTGCCATTACTGACTACACGGGCCAAATAGTCCCATTTGATGGTCCCTTTTGTCTTCACTGCTGTTCCAGGGCCATGGACAATGCCTTTGGCTGTGCTAGGCAAAGCTTCTCAGCGGGCTGTTACGGCATGGGGATGTGAAAGTCTTCTCATTGCCTAACAGAGGAAGCCTTATACCATGCTGACAGCAGGAAGCGGTCTTACCTAGTGGCTCTGGGCACACCATGCCGTCCATCTCCTAGTGCCCAGGGCTGTGCTGAAAGGGACCCAGTCTCATCTGGGGGGATTGGCTATTAGAACCACCGCCTAACCTTGAGTTTTCTGTAAATCTCACCTGCCTGAACTACAGCAGGTACAGCAGTGCAGCTCAGGATGCATCCCTGACACTGTGCCCTATGTTCTTCTCTCTGTGACAGCTCAGCAAGCTCAGCACTGAGAAAGGGGATGCAGTCTCCCTATTCTTTCATGGTGGTGGGATGCTGAGAGCTGGATGAGGGAGCAGCTCACCCTCATCCTGGAAGTGTCTGCTATGAGTTGCAGGTGACTTCTCACAGGGCTAGCTGATAGTGTACGTATAGCATGCTCATGGAATGCTTTATCCTCTGCCCACTCTGCCCAATCATTATGTAAAGATTGTCTTTTACAGCACGCCTATACATGGCCTAGATTGATGGAGTCTTGATCTCAGCTAGGGGTTCCAAACTCTACCACAGTTCAAATATAATAAATGACTCAATAACAGGATTTGTGGGCTTCTGACAGCTTATTCTTTGGAAAACAAGCCTGGGAAATGCCTATGCAACTCAGTGGGTGACTGGGAGGTTGTATTTCTCTTAGTAAGTAGGAGAAAAACAAACCCTGTTACACTATTTCACGGTCTGGAATGTGGAAAGAGCTAATACATGGGACAGCATAATAACATGCTAGTAAAATTAAAGCACAGATCACAGCTGGAAAAAGCATGCATTTGTTCACATTCTGGAGGCACTTTCTATAGTGCCAGAAAGATGACAGTTTTATGGTCTTTAAGTAATAGGTTAACTAACGTGTTTTAGCTTGTACTTCAAGTAAGTTTAATAGTAATAGAGGAGAATCATGAGTCTCTACCTATATTATAGCTGAAGACCATCAATCATATATAATTTTGAAACTTTTTTTTTCAAATGAAATGCAGCTTAAATCACTGCAATAAGAAGTTGGCATCTTTTCACTGAGGCACTGTTATAATTTTGTTAGATAGCAATGTGAGTTACAAAATGAAATGTTAAAATTACACAGACTGGTAGGTAAAGCATTTACCAGAAATCTATCTGGCAAAGAGGGCATGATTTGTTTAAGACACTGCCTGAACAGATGTAACAAACACAAAATGATGTATCTTCAGCCCACCTTTAATGCTCTACTTCAGCTTAATTAATTTTCTTCACCTTCTTATGTAAAACTTAGTGTCTGTGAAAATACTGCTGTGGTACAGTGGATTGAAGAGATCAGGCCTTCATCTTCTCTAAGCTGCCCTACCACTGTGATTCAGAAAAAGGCAGAGCCTCATTCACAGTACCTTAGCTGCAGGGAGTGGGGGTGTCCCAAGAACAGACAGCATAATATAGCTACAGAGGATAGAACAGGACAGGTCAGAAAGCAGAAGACAAAGGTGACAATCATTTTTCTGCCATGCTGTGTAAACCGGGGCAACCACAGACCTGTCCTTTCTATAAATACCATCTATTTTACTAGTACAGCTGATTGCAGCCCAGGCTTGCATGCATCCACACTCAATACCGAGTTACACTGCCAAAACTGAAGACACTAAGTCTTGGCTTAAGTTCCCCAGCAGCCTCAGGTCTGGTAGCAGTATATTTTTCTGGGCAGATATCTAGATGGACATTCCACTACCAGGGCAAGCCCATCCTCACATATGAGTTAGGAAAAAAAAAAAAAAGAATGGGATCTTCCCACACTTTGTTCCCCACTTGACTAATTTGAATTTGACAGGCATAAGCAGTAACACCTGGTGAAGAAGGAGCTGTATGCCAACTGCTGATTTCCCTGTTATTTTCTTTCTCCTGGCATAGCAGTACCCATTCCAACACTGCATAAGTCTTTCTGCAGAGTGTTTGGGACAAAATGAGACCTATGATACTTGAAGTTGCCTTAAGCCTTCTCTGGACAGCTGGCATCCTTACAAGAGATAAATCAAGCTAGATTCACCACCACTTGTAACAATAATGTCTCTTAGCAGTACTTTTACAATAGACACTACATGATCTGCTATCTCCCCTTCTTAAACTTTCAAGCTGTACAAATAAGCCTTGCCCTTACGCAGCAGATGGGAAAATAGAGCAGCTCTCTGAAGGAAGAGGCCCAGATCACAGCCTGAGTGACTTCTTATTTTTATGAAGATCTTCATCAGAAAAGTGCACAGTATTTATCTTACTTATCTTTGAGGTCTGCTAACCACTTCACTGCAGCATGCTGCTGGATTTATCAGGGCCGTGGCAGGATGCAGTTGAGATGCACTGCCCCCATACACGCTAACAGCCTGACTTTCACAGGGAAGAAGAAGAAATAGATAAGGGAGGACACTTCATCTTCTCAAGAGTTCAAATCTAGATCTGCAAAATAAAGGAGTCTAAGAATGCATGTTAGATAACAAGCAGAAGGTCAGACAGGTGCACAGCTTCTGAGACAGCGAACAAAGGCAGTACAGTCCTTATGGAGAAAAATATCAATTTAGGATATTGCACCAGCTCATATGAAAGGTACATGGAAAACATATGCTTTTAAAATTCCCCCCAGCCAAAAAACACCTCAGGCTGCCCGCAGAGTCATGGTTTGCTCAGTACAGGCACACTTTTCTTTCTTTCCCTCCACCACACTATAATATTTTTCTTCTTCACTTCACAGCTTGTTGTGTAGAGGAATATCAACCCCTGGTTTAAAAAAGTCTCTGTGTGACACACCTCTGAAGATGTACCCTGCACACTTGACTTGGTTTTTCACTCCCTTCTGGACGAATGTTATTAGCTAATTCTGGACACAAGGTGTTGGACTCTATAAACCTTTCACAAGCTCTCCTGACCTCAGAATAAATTTCAGCTCATTGTGATGCAGGGCAGTTGTAAGATTTTCATGATGTCACTTGGTGTCTGTATTAGCAGTCCTCCTCTAAACTTCTCTTTGCAGATGTTCAGCATGACATGACAGACACTGCCACCAGGGATAGCCCGTGTCCCTGGGAGCCAGTTGCAGCTCAGGCTTAGCCATGGGACCCAGCCAGAGCTGCAACCCCTGCCACCTCACAGTCCTGCCAGTGTCAGCCAAGAAGCTCTGGGTCAGTGCCTTTCCTTAATCCTGTTGAAACTGTTGCTGAAGCATGATCAAAAGTACCTACTTCATTATTATTTATTGCCCTCTTTCCTCCTTCCATATTGAGACAAAAACAATGGCACTGTAAGATTAAACTACTGCCTCGCATCACTTTAGCATACCTCAAGGTACTAATCCCTAGCAAAGGAGGAGAATTTACTACCTTCCAGGAATTTCACTGCTATGATGTACAGTCAACAGTCATGTAAAAAGCCCAAATGCCCCTTTCTCACATATGTTTAAGAAAGTTTCCAAAAGCAAGGAGAACATTTTCCTCTAAATCTCTGTCTTCAAAAAGGTTTTCCTCCCTCTGTTGTTTGTAAAATATTGTTTTCCATGTTTCTATTAGCAATTAAGGTCTAGTAACACCATATAATAACTTGTCATTCTTTCTGTTTCTTTCTTAAAAATACAAATCAAATCCAGTTTCAAATGTCCAGAAATTACAGGAACAAAAGTAGACTGGACACATTTGTCTCATGGGTAAGGCCTCAGACATAGTAGGTGAGGTTCTGGTTCAAGATATAACATATCAGGAGTACTAAACCGGCTGCACAGGAACTTTATTTTTTAATCGTAGGCTTTATACAACATCAGGGATTCAACTCACATTTTCTGTAACTCTTAATCAAGAATAAGCCACAGGTGTGTTTTCAGAGATTAATATCTCTGAGATAGGAATACGAAAATCTAGCATGCAAGGTATGGCCTTCTGTCTAACAAAAACACGCCCATCCAAAACTAGTCACATAAAAAAAAAAAATCTAAGAATCTAGATCTAAATCTACCTTTATTGTTATTAATTATTCTGCAATTTCTTTCTGCTAATTGTTAGGCCTGTACTTAGTAACACAACTGTGCAATGGGCATGCAAATTTTGTCCATGCACTTTTGACGTTTTATTCTGTAAATATCTCTCTTGCAGGAGTTATCACTAAGAAGGAGAAGGGACCTGCGTTCCTATGGGCTACGTGCTGCTTGTTGGCTCTGTAACACAAGCCACAAATTTTTGAAACCTTGCTTATCTTTAGTGGTGTACAAGCCACTAAGCTACAGGTTGAATAAAATATAAATGATACTGTGTATGTTTCCATGGTCAGATAAAGACATTTTTTGTAAACAGTATAAATGGAGAGATACATGTGTCCAGCCTTCAGTTAGGCAGGTTTTTTTAAGCCACAGTTTAATCCTCATTATTTCCAAATCATTTAGTGACCTGCAGCTAGCAATGAGACCTGCATCACAAGTGAAACCCAGCCAGACCCATTTCTGAACAGTGGTACATGTGTCAAACACATCTTGACACTCCTTTGAGGAGCAAGTGGGAAAACACCAATTTGAAAAATGGGAGGGAACCTTCCATTGACATTAAACTTCCAAGCATGTGAGAAGACATATTTTTCCCCAGGTTTCTGTGCAGCCTTGTCCCACAGAGATCTCCTGGAAGAACTTGCTGGAATCAAGGATTTACAATCATGTCTCGTCTGGGAGAGAAGGAGTAGCATAAAATGCCATGAGAGCAAAACCAAAAATAAAAATTAAAAAAAAAGGAAAAGAAAAGGAAAAAAAAAAAAAAAGAAAAAAAAGAAAAAAGATAACATTAAAAGGGTATATGGTAGGCAGAAAAAAACAATGGTAATGTATTTACAATGGACATGCTACACAAAGCACAGCTTTATAATCAGTATGCAGAGAATGCTATTTCCCTAAAAGAGCATAAGAAATTTCTTAGAGACCAAATAGCAGCAATCTGGGAACACAAGACTTGTCTGTAGAACAGGAGCCAAGTATCTGACAATTAAACAGAGTCCTGTATCAGTACAGTAGCACTGAAAAAAGAAGGGTTTCCCTTGACTTTGGTGGGTTCTGCCTCAAACCCTGTTATTTTGAGTCAGTTCATCATTGGAAATAAAAAGACTCCTATTGTTCAAGAAACAACTGCAGCAACTCTGCTGTTGGTATGCTCCACTGAGGCAATCATCAGGAGAAAAATGTGCCATCCTTTCCTTACCTCTGGCAATCCCTTGAGAAAACAATGGCTGTTTCCAACTACCAGCCCAATCACATTTACAAATTACATTCCTTATATATACATGAATTAGACCTTTGTATTTTTAGCTTACCTAACATTGTTACTGCACCTATTTATGTCCTAAAGAATCTCTAATTAATCAAATTTTCCATCTAGCCTGATTACTAGTGGTAACTGACCCTAGAGGTTGATGAATACATTCTCAAATTATTCAGGAAGGCTCTTGAAAGAGCCTATGAAATTTACCGGTTTTGCAACCACAAAGTGCCTTTTGAGGCCTGCAGCTGCCTGAAGGTTGAATATAATCAATAATCCATAAAGATAATTGTTCCCCCATGATTGGTGAACAACCTCAAGCTGTGTGCATAAGGGCTAACACAGTAATTGATGTTTTTGTTGGGTTTCTACACTTAATGCAATTTGCCTTGAACAAGCCAACTCTTCCCTTCTGTTGGACAGTAAATATAGATTTAAGCTTTCCTCTAGGGTACTTCACATAACGGAAAAACATACTTTATACTCTGTTGTGAGTTAAAAGCCTGAGTTTAGCAAAATTTATATTTTAATTGCCCAAGATATTGTAACTAATAACACTAATACTTTACAGGCATATAGTAACTTCCATCTCATATGTTCTTCCAAGTGATTTAACTTTCCAGCATTGCTTTGAGGCGGTTAATTATATTTATCCCAATTTTACAGATGAGGAAATCATCACAGCCAATGCCACATGTTCAAAAGCATTGAGTCAGGATTAAAAATCAGGCAATTGTGTTAGAAATGCTAAGACGCTAATTGTTTAAATGTTTTGGGTTTTTTTAAAGATTTTTATGTTTTCATCTTTCAGTGGGATCAGAAGTCAAGGCTTTCTCCAAAACTTTAAGAGGTAAAAATTTCAAGGAAACTTGAATCCCTTTCTGACATATCACAAACTGAAACTTTAAGGGAAAGAAAAAATATGACGGATCTTACTATGAAACAGTGAGAGGAAAATCAAAGTTTGCTAGACTAAACCAGATCTCAGATCTCTCAGCAACTATGTCTTCTTTTATTCTCTCTAGAGGAATTTCAGCAACAATACTTCTGGATTTAGATTTAACTTTGCAAGAGAAGCACACATGAAACACAAGCAGCACCATCGAGTGGCACAAATGGAGGTGTCCTCTCCATGTTTGTGCACTGGCCAGCTCCAGACCTCACATAGGCTTCACAGGGTGGCCTCTCCACATCTTCAGGGCTGCCCTGGGCAGCCTGCAATGCAAGCACTGGGGCTGCCACCAGGGACACCACTGCAGGGTCTCTTGGCTTGCCCAGACACCAAGCACCACTAGCAGGTGGGCACATCAGCAAGGGATATAGCACAATTATTTAGAGCAATGAATATATACCCATTCAATCTCTCATTAATCTTGTTAGACTGAAATGCCTCCAAGTACCTTAGCTAAAATTGTTGCTTCCTTACATCACTTCTGATTGCATTGCATGGAGTTAATTCCTGAAGCTAGTTTTCTTCAGAGAAATCCTAAGAGACTCAGAGAAATGGAGAGGGATAGTGAAACTAAGCTATGGAAATTTTCTCCTTCTGGAAGGAGTGAGGCTTATAAGCAATCACAGAAAAGGCTATTAACCCGAGATGAAATCATTACCAATAGACAGGAAGTGTTACCAAACTATTATAAATGTACCAAAATCTTGAATTACATATATATGTTTAAAATCTAAAAAGAAGAAAATAACCTCATGAGAAGCCAGCAAATTACTGAAGCTTGGTTGTGTCTTTTGGAAGAATACAAGTCTGATGTTTCCTCTGGTTCCACTAACATTTTTTTTATGCTACACTTTTGTCTCCTCATTGTACGTTGTTGCTGCATCTTCTGTACTTTGCAACGCTAATGGTTAGATTTGTAAAAACAGCAGCACCTAGGTGGTTCCCCTGTAGCTCCAGGTTTTAGCAGGTCTCCACACTGGTTTATCAGAAGGAAGATTAAATACATATGAACTTACTACATAGTTCAAGAATACTTTATGATGAAAAATGTTCTATATTAACCAGTGGTAAAGGTACCTGCCAGAGAAACAGCATTGTCCTTCAGGCCCTTGAAATACTCAAGTGTCCTTAAAGACCAAAGGTGAAGGATTACATCAGCCTCCATCAGCATCAGCAGAGCTGTGCCCATCTTTGAACTGCAAGTCAGTAATTTAACATGGGAAAAAAATGTATTTGTCTCCTTCTGAAGAAAAAATAAATAAAATCAAGTAAAACATCAGGAGAAGACTGATGAAGAAGCCCTTTTGGCTAAGATGGCACCTCATAGTCATACAGAATTTTCTGTGATCACAAAATCTGAACTCATATATTCTTTTGTTACTCTCACAACTTCTCCTTTTACGATTAGCCTCTAAGCTGTCCTGAAGAAGTCTGTGTATTTTTATGTATTTCATAGTATGCTGAGCAAACACTTGATGATGTAAACAAATGAACAACAGAGGATCTTATGTAAATCTGTAGGTGCCTTTTGTGGCAGGAAGAAGAAAGAATTACTCACTGAGACATTTTGCCAGTGGTGGCAACAATTTTCCTAGGCTTGGCATCCTTGCTGCCACCTATCTTTATGTTGTCCTCTAGATATGTCAGAGATTTTAGCCTTCATAATTATAAGGGAGGAGGAAAATTCACAGAAGCAGTGATAAGGTTTGAACTAATTAAGGCCAAAAGTATGACTTGCAATATTCCCCAGCACTGTCACCTTTCTGCTTTGCAGCACATAAACCCATTTAATTGTATGTCAAACAATAGGGAAGCCTCCTGACTATTATATTCCAAGTATCTACTGTAACCTCTCTAATAACTTAATCACAGATTCTTTTTTCACATACTATTGCATTTGACAACCTGAACCAGTGGAAGCGTTTCTTACCCACCATAAAAAATTCCAGCACTGTCTTTAAGGTAAACCATAATAACACCAATTTCAAGGAGGTGAAAAGTATACATCTTAAGTAAACATGAATGATGAAAAAAAAAATTGTTTGTTTGGGAAAATTGGTACTTTTAAAGTAGGTTAGGTATATTAAGGTGGCCTAGCAGTTTTCTATCACTTTATGGATCAAATTTTAATTAGTTTCTCAACATATGTAGACCTACTGAAGTCCTTAGATCTCCAGATTCCATTTTATTTTGTTATTGTGGAAAATAAGTGTCTAGTTTTGCCCAATACATCAGCATATAATGTTGAGCTATTTCCTTATCCCAAAGTAAAGGATATTTGAAGGAATATAAAAATCACGCTCTTTGGAAATTCTGGGTTTTGCTTCTGACCTTGTTATGTGTATTTTAGGCAAACTAGACATGCCCAGGTTCATCTTTATTGGTGTACCTTAGCAGAAACAGAATAACATGAATTAAAGGTCTCTTTAATCTCATGAAGGAAAGGAGAATGAAAAACTTCTTAGAAAGTGAAGACTGGAAAATTTAGTTCTCAAAAGAGAACTATGGGATATTGTTCCACTGCCTAAAAGTAGCTTGAAAAAGAGGAGTCTTCACCTTAGCCCTATATTTAACAGTTCTCTTCAAATCACGAATCAGTCCTGTCTGCCCTTGCTCTTCCACGGATCTAACTCCTTTTGTCCCACACCCCATAATCTCATCTTGTAAATAATTTATATTGCTCTATTTCCTGCACCACTGCACCAGCACACTCCCAGCATGGCACCATCTCTGCTGGGACACAGTTCTTTTTCCATTTCCTGGATGCACTCCAATTGAAACTAGATGCCTTTAGGTAAGATGTTTTAACTGACAGAAGTGTTCTAACAGTGGTAACAGGGTCTTTCTGATAAAGTGATGCCTTCATCTAACACAATCTGAGCCTTCACCTATTTTCACCTCAGGAGCAACCTGAGGTGGATGTGGTAGGTATTTAGGAATTGTCAATGTATTTCCTTTCCATAAACTGGTCCAGTCTCCCCTTTAAGCCTGTGGCTTTAGCATCCACAATAGCCCCAGACACTTTGTTCACTGGCTGACTACCCACTGGGTGAAACACACCTCTTTTTGTTTGTTTTTAACCTGCCTCCTACAATCTCTGTTAAATGCCTCTATACTTGGAAGAAACGGTGGATATAGCAACCCCTATCCTCCTCTTCACATCACTCATAATGTTTCATTATGTCTCTTGTCTTATCCCCTCCTGTATGGCCTTCTTTTGCAGTACTGAAGAATCCTGGTTTACTTTTCTGGCACTCACATGGAAGTTAGTCAACATCCATAATCATTTCTGTTGCCCTTCACAGTACCTTTTTCAGCTCTAACATCTCCTTTTGAAGATAAGTGGACTTGTTCTTTATGCAATACTTATGATGTGAGCAAACCATTAATTCATACAATGACATTATGACATTTCCTGGTTTGTTATCTATTTTCTTCTAATGATCCTTAACATTTGCATCTGCTTCTTCAACTGCTACTAAACACTGACACTGACATTTTCATGGAAATATTTATTATAACCTCAAGATCTTACTCTTGAGAGGTAATGGTCAGCAAAAAGGCCATCATTTCACATGAGAAGTTAGGGGGTTTTCCTCCGTGCATCACTTTCATTTATCTACACTGAATTTCACCTTCCAGTTTACTCTCCAGCGAGTCTTATAAGATCTTGCTGCCAGTCTTCACAGTCAGCTCTTGTTCTTAGTCCTGCTATGAATAATTTTTCATCAGCAGCCTTTGTCATGCCATTGTTCATCCCTTGCTCCAGGTTGTTTATGAATACGTTGAACAGCCCACATGCCCGCTCAGACCTCAACAGGAATCTACTACTCTCTAGCACCCTCACGCCCTCCAACCATTGACTCAAACTTTAAAAAAATTACATAGAATCACACAATGACAGGAGTTGGAAGGGATCCCTGGAGATCATCTAGTCCAACGTCCTCTGCTAAAGAAGAGTCCGCTAGAGCAGGTTACACAGGACTGCATCCAGGCAGGTTTTGCATTAAAGAGACTCCACAACCTCTCTGGGAAGCCTGTTCCAATGCTCTGATGCTCTCAAAGTAAAGACATTTCTCCTTATGTTCAGATTTTGGTTCCCTATGTTTCAGATTAAAACAATCTATCAGCAATACCAGGACTGTCTTTTCTATTCCTTGATGTGGTTTCCTTAAAAAATTTTTGTGAGAGAATCTGTAAAAATATTTCAGGACTCCAAATGGGGTCTGTCACCCGAGCCATTGTATCCATATTCCTGTTGTCTTCCCTTATCTATAAGGCAAAACCTCTCCTTACCAAGGCCATATCAATGCTTCTGAAGTAGATGAGACTTATCCAAAAGGCCCACTCATTCTGATCTTTATGTATTTTGCATTAATTTCCTCTTTATGGAGGCTGGGTATCAGCCTCATTGTTCCTTGGGACTCTTTTTAGAAACTAGGAGTCAGTGAGATTCTGGTGGCTGTTAGGCATAACTTAATGATACTTCTTTCCTCCATCCCAATGTTTTATGAATTTGTACATTTAATGCCAGATTTTGACAAAAGGCAACCACCCAAACCACTTGCTCTCTTCTTTTGTACTATATAAAGATCGTTCATACATTGGAAATTACTAATCCTTAGATCATTGTTTTCAGAATATGATTTGGAAATACACATATATCTTAAATATCCCTACTGCTAAATCCAAGAAGAGCTTGGGGTTTTTTGTCTTGTAAAAAGCTGAATGTTAATATATTGCTGAGAGTCAAGCTCATCTATTAAAAAATATCATTGTGAAATTTGGATATTTTTAACAAATCTTCTCATTATTCTGCATACAGCTGCTTTATCACATGCCCGATATTTACTAACAGATGTGACAAAAAAACTCCTTAAGTTTCACAACTTGTTAAAAACAACAGCTAGGGGAGACACGTCAGTGTACCTAGCAGCTGTGTTCTGAAATTGGTCTTAAAGTAATCAACATGGGATTTACTGTTACAGCATGCACCTGTGTTTGTATAGTGCTGTTCACCCAGGTATGCTTTATCCTTAAAGACAAAACTACTAGTTACTAGGAAACAGGCATCCAGATGCATGGACTACAGCTCTCTAGGAGCACTGGCTAGGACCACCACCTGTGAAGGGGAAAGTTAGATAATGTAATGCAAGTGTTAGGGCTGACTGGTGACAATTCTGTTAACTAAACTTTTTAAAATTCTTCCTCACAACTAAAGGATCATTAGACTCTCACAGAAAATCCAGGCTTATGAAAAAAAAAAAAAAGACCATTTGGGACATCTAAAAAGCTCCGAGACACTCAGAATGCTGTAACTCAATTTTGCTGTTCAGAGTTTTTTTAGCTCGGTATTTGAATGGATTTATTAACTGATTGCTTAATTTGACTATACTCACCCCTATCTCTGTGCACATCACAAACATTTATCTTCTATGTTCTTTTTCCTGCCCATAACAAGCACTTTCCTCCTGGACTTTAATTATTGATATTTTCCATGCAGAAGGATATCTGTATTGGGAATACTTGATCTCCCAGACCATAAACTTCCTGCAGGAGTCTAGCTGCAGAAAAAATTGGCTAGAAAGACAAAGAGGCAGGATTAACATAATCTAAGTAATTCAGAGTCATTCTTTGGTGAGAGGGGAAATACAGGCATTTAGGAGCCAGTTTACATCCCATACAGCAATACACATCAGAGCCTACCCATCTCCCCTGGTTAGAGGAGGAGCCTACATATTTATCCCAGGTGGTGTGCTCTGATGTTAAATACTGAAGTGCTATAACAAGAAAGGATTAAGTCCAGATGTGCTGGGAAGTGTCAATAACTCCATTAATCTACAGAAGAGCTCCAACTGGAGCTGTCCCTCCACTCCAATAAAGTGCCTGCATATCACTGGTGAAGAAGGGCTCAGTATTGATACTGCTCTTGAATTAAAAGTCTTTATGGAAAGCACTGAATCAAAGCTAGAGTCACAAATCAACCTTTAGGAAAGGAATTACTTCTGTTGTACAGAAGAGAAGCTCTCTGCAAAACAGGGTGGAAACTGAACTGTGAAACTAAATCTCCAACTAACATGGTGACCTTTGGGTTCTAATAACTTGAGATTTTAATATGACATGTGACATTTTTTAACCTTTGAGGTTTTACACTAATCAAATTCTTGCAGTTTGTTAAAGATGCAGGATTTTACAGGTTAAATGACTTTGCTAGAAAATAACATATTCCAGATTTAGTGTTCCTTGAGCACCACACTACAGAATACATGATTAGTTTATAATGGTTCAACCACATAAATTTCTAAGTCTGGTTTATACAATTTATTTTTAAGGCTAGAATTTATGATTACCGTGCCACTCTTCACACCTTTATAGTCAAATCTCTATCAGTTGTTTTACTTTAAATTATGTTAAGGCTATATTATTTTATTTGGTGGTATTTCTACATCTCAATAAACAACCAGGAAGCTCAGTGACTCAGGACTGTGTAGCATGCATGTAAACTTCAAAAGAGTGGATGAGGAGTCCCTCTGGACTTATCTCTGTGACTAGTAAGTCTCAGGAGCTGTGCCAGGAGGTGACTGTTCTTATTGCCCACCTAGTTGGCCCCAAATGTCACCTTCAGGGGCCATTTCTCATAATGTCATTGAGTGATCTCTAATGCTTTGGAATTAAGGGAGTAGTTATTATACCCAAGTCAGGAGGAGCAACTCCCCCTGTGTTCTGCAGCTGTGAAGGTATGGAGATGGGGCAGCTTCAGCCTTTTCCAAACATACTGCTCTACAGGATGTCAGAGCCCTGGCTTTTCAAAATGTCACAGCTCCTTAAGGAAGCTACTGATTTTTTCAACACCACAACTGAGTTTCTACCTACCTGCCAATAACATATCCACTGGAAAGCGGAGCAGGGGGAGGGACTGTTCCTGGAAAGACATGTAAATTATGTAGCCTAATACATTTTCTTACAGCTGCCACTTGATAGCTATCTTAACAGAAAGATTTTTTTCCCTGTACAGCCATGCAAGGTATTCCTGAGAGGGCACAGGACTGATCTTCAGGAGACTCGAAATGATGTTGTTAATAAATCCAGCCATAAGACAGACACTCTTTGTGGTTTAGTAATCCACTAATGACAGCTCTCCTGGGACTGATGAGACGCTGGGCCCAGTGTGCTAGAAAGGTCCCCCAGCAAGGTGACTGAGAAAAACAGGAGCACATGCCTTGGTCGTCTTACTGCCTGTTCTCTCTCTATTCCCCTGCCCTCCCCAGGCAAAAGAGCATAATTGGGAAAGCACAGAGACTTGCTCAGCTCACTGCTGTCTCTTCCCTGTCCTGGGGCAGGCCTGAGAGCACTTGGCAAAGATGCTAACTGATGTTGACTCCACTGATGCTGTTGGGGAAGACAGCCAGAAGCACACGCAATAAAGCAGCTTCCAGACCCCTCTGTGAGTGCGGGAATGGTGGGAGCCTAGTCATTACCCCCTAAAATAAAATATCATTTGAAGCCAATGTTCTAACATGCAGTCACCTGTGTTTAATTAGGGAAATAATCAAATAGGTACTATACGTAGGATCAGCTCTAGGATATTCTTACACAGGCAGAAGTTCAGCAGTAAAATGGTTGCATGCAATTAGTGCAATTTGTTCTGACCTAGCTGTGTGAAACAGTCACAATGTATCTGAGCTGCCAAGGAGCAGTGGAAGTAGAAACACCAACTGATCAACAGATGGATTTAATAAGCACCGAGATTTAGATATTCCCAGAGAAAATATATCTCAGACTTAGCATGTCAATTGGCTATCAGGTCCCATTTCTAATCCTCCCTTGCCTGTGGCTTTGAGTCTGCTGGAAGGATGGACTTCCGGATTGCTACGTCCCCTGTGGAAGTTTGTTCTTGAAAAAGGCAGTGATGGCAGAAGTGTTGAGCGCACCTCGAAGGCGTGCTGCTGCACAGGCATCAAGAGCCATCCAGACATAGATAACATCAAGGGGAAGGGGGTAGGATGGCAGCTTTCACAGCCCTTGGCAAATACTCCAGCCCTGGTAATGAGGACAGAGCTTTTGCTCTTATTTTGCCAGTTCCATGACACCATGTAGAAAGATGCCTGCAGATCCAGCAAACACAGAAACCGGTACCATAAATGTTGCTATAGTGGAAACACACAACACTGAAGGTGAGTATGCTGTTAAGTCTTCAGTAGAGAGTTAAATAAATACCACTATAAGAGCACTATAGACACAACTAGTAAATGCAGACTTTAACAGCCATTCTGTGACCCTCTCAAACTCAGTTACTATAGACAGTAAAAACATTCAGCCTCCATTAAAGTTGAAGACAATTTCCTATTGTTTTCAACTTCTTGGGTCAGAAGCCCCTCCCTTCCCTTCCCTAGTCCTTAGTATCACCACCTTTCACGCTAAAAACAGATTGCCTTTGTGTGTATAAGAGCTATAATGGCTCAATATATCAAGACAGAGCATTCCGTTTCCAATTACTCCTTTGGAATATACCCAGATGGCCTATATCACGTATGTCCCATGAGCCACCTAGGGCTCCTGCTTCCTGAACATGCACTGATGAGAAGCATCTGGATCTGTCTCTCTAGCAGCCTGTTTTCTGGAGTTATTCTGCTCTTTGCCTACTATAACCACATACCAGCATTAACATCACTTCTGCTGGAGAATCCTCCGGCAGCAAAAAAGAAGAAAAACAGGGGAGGTTGGAGGGACTGTGAGGTTCTTTCTCAAACACCTAGAGGTACACCCCCACATAAATTTACTGTTCTGAGGCTGCTCAACTTTGTAAATGCAATAGAACATTTCTACCAACAAATGGTATACAGGTATGAATATTCTGCAGCTAGCATTGCTATATAAAACACCTGAAACAAATTATGAAAGTCAGTTATCCTGAGGGATCAATTAAGTATTTTGAATTCAGTTATCTAAGCAGTCAGCCTATAAGTGATTGCAAATACTAGAAGTCTTCCTGAAAACAATGGATGTTCTTTGTGTAATTGTTTATGTCTGGTACCTCACAGACACATGATATTTTAAAATCCACATAGTGAAGCTGATGAAAACCTTGAAGAATTAGGAATGAAAGAATAGAAAGCAGCAAAGTAATTTTATTTTATTACAGTCATTTCTAGGTCTCAGCTGAAACCAGATGCCATTATACGAGTTACTACCCTAGTGGATAGGAAGTACTGCTTCATGGGGAGTTTACAATCTGAGATAATAAAATTAGACACCCAGCTTTTGGATGGCCAAGTTCAGTGAGATCCAGAATCACTTGCCACATGGATATGAAGTGGGCTATCAGCAGCAGGGTGATATGAATGCCCATATTCCCTGCATGTGGGTGTAGAATCATTTGGATTTGGAAGGAACCTTGAAGAAGCCTGAGCACACAGCACACGGTTGGTGAACGGCTGAATGAGGATAAGGAGAAAGTGAGAACAGAATTTGGAACTCTTTGAAGTTACAAATTTAGGCTACAGTTGCCCAAGGTGTTACTGGCTGGCAACATCGGTGCCAAAGGCAGCAGCTCTATCTGACTCCTAAAGTCACAGTGTTTTAGGGTGAAGGTATCCAGATATTTGTTCATATGTTTTCCTGACACATTTGAGCTGTTACATTTACTTAATGGTCCTAGAGTAAATAGCACAATAAACATCGATGATGCTAAGATTCAAAGCCTATAACCAGAAGTTGAAAGATTAAAAGAAGCATCAGGAGGTAAATACGTTTTAAAAATCATAAATTTTTGATGTATGTACAAGTCCAGGAAGTTTCATAGAATGGTTTGGGCTGGAAGGGACCTCAAAGACCACCTAGTTCAACCTCTCCTGCCACAGCAAGGATAAAAACTCTTCTTCAAAAACCGTTTTAAATTGTTGAAACTTAAAGCAGGCTATCAAACTGAAAATGTGGAAGAAAGTATGAGTTAAGTTCTCTACTACCTCAGTATAAGCATAATCTGAGATTTGTGTATCATCACATCCAAGAGCAAACCAATACTGAGTAAGAGGTATTTTCCATGTACTTTTCCAGATCTTACAGTATGGGGAAGAATAAGTAGAAGAAACAAAATTATATATGACCACAACTCAGGAATTTTTTCCATTATTCATATCTATTTTCCATTTTCTTACATGTCATTAGTGAAAGAGGCAGAAAAAATATTACTAAAAATTTTACAAGTGTTTTGCAGCCAAATGCAAACTAGGAAGTTCAGAAAAGCAGAGATGTCATCCCTGAGACCTCTTTAACACTAGTCTAAATATTTTCATAAAACTTTAAATTATTGACACATTTCTGGTGATAACCTTAGGCCTTGTATCCTAGGAATCAAGTAGCAATGGTAGCATTTTTACTGCTCTTTATGCTAATTTGCCTGCAAGAAACTTTTACCTGGGCATGCCTTCTGCAGTCATCTACTATTGTTTCATTCTGGGACAAGATGCATGCAAAATGTCTAAAATTGAAACAGCAGAAAATAATTTTCAAAATCAATACAGAAATAGTAGAACTGACAAATCACAAGCTTAATGGCTTCTACCCCGCGGTTTCACTGTACACCATTTTGTGCATTTCCCCACATCACCTTATTGCCTTTTTTTAAGGCCTGTCCTTGAAATTTACAATCCATGAGACTGCTGAGCTCTGTGGAAACGTTAATTTGCAAGCTCTTCAAGGCACAGACTTTAGTTCTGTGAGGCACACAGGATGCTATCAGCACTATACAAATATTAACTGAGGTAACATAATAACTCCTCCACAAAAGATGCATTAGGGTGGATTTAGGGTTCTCCAAATGTCTTCCATTACAGTGGACAAACAAGTAGCACATCAAGCAGTCAGTTCTCACCCCACACAGAGCCAGCCTTAAGGGATTACCTAGTACCATCACATTTCTCATTGACACCAAACACTAACAACATCTCCAGCACACACACACTTTCGATTCAACAATGTTATTGGCACTCTCAGTGCACACATCAAATAGCTGAAAAGGACCTGCTAGTTATCAATACATAAATGTGCTTTGCAACATTGGCCGGGGTAATGGAGCACCTAATTCTGGCTCTGCTTTTAAGGTGATAAAAATCTAAGCAGTGGAAGAGATGTATTGAGTAAAATAAAGCTCACGGTCAAGAAATGTCCAGGTTCTTTACAGAATTTGTTGAATTAAATTAATCCTATTGAACTACAAAAATCAAGGAGCTCATCTAGTTCTGTCCATGCCTGGGGCCAAGAAGGAGAAACTCATACTGAGAACAAATCAATTTATTTCCAGACAGGTCTAAATTTTTGGGAGACACTTGGACCACAGTTGCTTTTCTGGGTGTACAGTTACTACCACTATAATGAACACTACTAATCCAAAGGCTCAGTGTGGCACAAAATATAAGGAAAACATCTTTCCAAAAATAACATGTCTCTCCCAAAAGACTCAAGTTTTTGTCTTGTAATCCCACTTCAAGGTCTTTTTATGGTGCCTTGATAGTGCAAAATAGATGAAGGAAGATCAGAGTGTCAGTCTCTAAATTAGGCAAGGGCAGCAGCATAAAACAGTGTGAGTGAGGTCAGATCACTACAGCTCTCAGCTAATGTGTAAAATGCACACTTGGTTTCATACCATTGATTTGATCCACCATTCTGTAATTACCAATCACACATTTTTTTAGAAGCCTGACATCCAGAAACAATATTTTAAATCAGGAAATAAAATACCATTCAATCACATTATGGAAATTGAGAACACGAGCTGAAACTTAATATCTAATTACATTATTAACATACTCAGTATACATTCAGATTATAAAAATCTCAAACAACTAAAATACAATTTGCAATAAATGAATCCTCTTTTTTGCTTACTCACAGGCTGGGGAACTGAAGTCCTCATGCAGATAGAAAGGTGTCACACAGTGTGTCCAGGCATGGAAAAATAGATGGAGTTAAAAGAAGAAATGTTTTTAAAATAGGCAAGATCCAGCCCACCCTCTTCTTGTACCCAAACTGTGAAATGCAATACTAAAATTGGGAATCTGACTCTCAGCAGGGACACTCACATTGCAACACCCTTTGCAGATAGTGGAAGGGATAAAATTGAACCAGAGAGCATCCCTTTGCACGGGCCCTGTTCTAGAGGCAGTCAGTACGAAATGCCCATAAAAAAACCTTCCTACCCTCTTGGTGCCTTGGTGCCAGTCACACTAACATGAAATACCTCTGGTCAGAGTGCAGATGTTGCAGCTAGGGAGAGGCATTCGTATGCACAGGGCTCATTTGTATTAAAAGAGAGCCACTGAAAGAGCAAAGGGGAGTATCAGCACTTCATGTGGTGACCCTGGCAGGCAGAACATGCACCTGCAAGGAGGACTGAGATCTACATTCTCCTGCTTGCTAGGTTTGATGAGCTGTATGTAAAAGCACAACAAGCACCAGAAGTTTGGTGGGTTTGGATATGGGGAAGAGGAGGGAGATACTTGCCACTCTTCTGGGGGGACAAAGAGAAATATTCACAAGCTAGAAATACCTGAGTAAAGGACTGCAGCCCCAGCCTGGAAGTTAGGACACTCAGGAGTTCTGGTTCCTAGCTATGGCTTTTATCCAATAAAGATTTAATGTAACATGCGTAAGCAGTGCAGGGACTTTTGTTGATCATTGTCTTAATTGACTAAGTGCAAGGATACTGTTCAAAGTATTGATTTTCTAATCAAATTAGTGCCTGGTATTTACCCTTTGTATGTTTATTCCACTGTTGTGCGAGGCCCTCTAACATCCCACAGGGTTAGTATCTAACTTGTAAGTTTATTGTTCTGGGCCTTCTCTGCATATGCACAGAATGCACCAGGCTATCACTGTCTCATAACCATTAATGACCAACCAAAGTGCAGAATTTTTCTTTTTAATCAACAAAGCTGCTAATAGATAACTAGCTTTGCATTTAGAGGAATTAGTTCCATTACTGATTACACTGCCTCAGATTTCCCCCTTGACTGCATGAAAATGGTTATGTCTCACTCTGCCTTGGTTTCCCACTAAAAAACTTGAGTGCGATGAAGACATCAGAAGTTTTAGGCTGGAGACAGCAGCAATGAGACCGTTGAAATCTCTCTCCATGCAGAGCAGGCTGTCCTGAGAAGCTGTGTTCTGCTCTCCCCAGCTCTGATGGCTTCTTCACCAGGTACTCCATCTACTTGACCTAAGAAGCAAGTCTGGGATGTGGTCCTAAAGAACTAGGGGAAGAAAACTTTATATACATTATATACAAGTATCTCATAATGTGAAAGGGAAAAATCTTGTTAGAGTGCAGCCCAAACAGTCTATTGAAGATAAATACATTCCTATTTATTAAATGAGACAGCATTCACAAAATGTCAGCATTGCAGCCAAGACATAAACATTACCCAAGACATAATCCAGAAGCCACAAAATGGTTTATGACACTTCCTGTTCTGAGAGTCCTCCTTTCTCATTCCTAATGATCTTTAATAGGGATGTATCAGCCTCCATGCATGGCTATCTCCCAGCTAGTTGCTTCATATAAATGCCTTTTTCAATAAAGTAAACATCACGCAAGGTGGCATATTAAAGATTAATGCCAAACTTCCTTCCCCATAATTCAGTTAATCATACTCTGAAATAGCATCTCCAGTAGGTTTTTTAAATGTTTCTTTTTCTGATTAAGGCAACTTTTGTAAAATAGACATAAATTTACTTCCTTTTCTTATCCAATGATTTATTTAGTTAATCAAGAGTAAAAGAAAGCAGGTATAAAATAAAGTGATCTGAATGAGCTCTGAAGCTTCTGAAGAAACAGCTGCAGGAGTTTCCTTTGCTCAGAAATCATGGTGAGCTTTCAGAACAGGAAACAATGTAAACTGAGGGACCATTGCAAGAGGGTTTCTCTCACTGCTAGTTGAAGAGACAAGACCCCTGGAGAAGTGAATTTGGCTTATTTTCATTTGAGAAACAGCAAAGTATGGTGCCTGACAATACACTCTTCATTTTACAATTATAACCTCTAGTGTTCCAGGACCACTAAACACAAGCATAAGTCAACACATTATTTTAACCATGAAAATAGGCACGTCTCAGCAAAGTACTTTATCTGGGCTTTGTTCAATAAGGATGCAGTACTGAACTTTATTATGTAAAATGCTTGGGAACAAAGTTTTGAAAATGCTTCTGAAAATGCTGATATACCAGCATCACACTTCAATGAATTTGTGGAGAAATATGAGGAGAAAAATTGATTCAGGATTTTTAGACACATCATTGCTGAGAACAAAAACCACTGAATTTTAAGACAAACAACCTACATGAGAAAAAAAAAGGAAGCTTATATCAGAACCTGGAACTTATCTTGTGCTCCATGTGTACATGAGAGGGTACACAAAGCCTCTTGTAATCGAAACTGAAAAAAAGTCACATCGCCTCCATATAGGAACAATGATCAGTGCACACGAAGGCTGAAAGTCACTGAGGAAGCAGCATGATGCCAGTAAAATTAAACTAAAAGCCATAAATATTTATGCCCCACACCCCCCCCCAAAAAAAAAACAAACAAAAAAAAAACCAAAAAAAACCAAACAGATCACAAACATAATCATAACAATCTTAAATTATATGGAAATGTCTAGAGTAACAGATATTGTAGTCAAGAAGCCTACTTATTTTCTATAGTACTTCACATATCAAAACACTTTCCTTTCTAGGCTTCAAGCACTGATTGTCTACTTTTATTTTAATGTGGCTTCCAAGAAAGACAAGGCATTTCACTCAGAGTGCAGTATTAGGTCTGTAACATGCTCTGATGGGCAAAGCATTTCTGCTCTATTGGTCTCGGAGACATTTATTAATGGATGGGCTGATAATGCTTATTACGTGCCTGAGATAACCTTAAAAGAGCCAACAAATACAACTAGAGGTGAGCAATGTCTGTTCTTGTGAGGGTTTCTTAGCAATAAATTGGATTTTCAATGCAAAATATATCACATGTTTTAAGAAAAAGCAATCAGACCTTTGAGAGACTACTAGCTGTAGAAAATGCTTGGGAAATAAGAAAAGACACATTGCATGTCTTCAAAATCATGTAATTCATCAAAGGGCAAAGAAATCAGCATCTCATTGAAATATAGCCTTCTGTGTCTTCCACTTCTGATTCACATGAAGTTAGGGAATACGAGTTTTCTAGTATTACATTCTCTGGTGAGCGGGATTGGCAAAACTACAGTCACACATCCTTCAGACAATAAAGATGAGGTGATCCTCTTATTTCCCTTATTAGTATCAAATCATGTAATTCAAAAGAATTTCTGAAAACACAGATTTTCCTAGTACCATTGCACTTTAAGATCCACACCAACAGTTCACATTGAGGTGTGTTTGTACCTGAATGTATGCTTTTAAAATTAAATTAGTCTTTGAGGCTTACTCCTCTGCCAACTGCTATTTGTCCTGTAGGAAAACAACTCCGTAAAGAAATGCAAATAATTCAAGGTTCTTGAGGGCTTTGAGACAATTACTATGTTATTTGAGTTCTCAAAATTGCAGTAAGTAGGTTATATAGCCCTGGCATCATCATTCCATATGGCTGCATCCAAAATAAGATGCTTAGGTGGGTTGTAAAGTGACATAGTTTGAATACACATAATTGTATCTTAAGCTTAGCTACAAGCCCTAGGCCAGCACCAGTTCAATAAGGGATCAGAAGTGGGTCAATTAAGTTCTGTGAACATTTTATTATCTGGGAGCTGAAAGTCTTTAGCTGAGATTAGACAAATACAGATCTTCACAGATTATAAACACTGCACTGATGCACTGTTACCATGTTATTCAATGACTATTATCTCACATGACAGATAAAACTAAAAGGAAAATAATATAAACCGGTAATTTCAGAAGACACTAAAAACCCAGAACTGTTCTGTGGGATTTTTTGTTTGTTTGTTTGTTTTAACACATGGGAGCTATTATATAGGGGTACCTTTGTATATGCTACATTAGCAATTAAGCAAGAAGGAAACAAAGATAAAGCCAATAGATTTTCCAGACATGAAAATGTAATATTTTTGTGTGTTGTCAGACTGCATTTTTCACTTTAATAGGGTTTCTCCCAAAACTCTTGCCCAGCTCTTTTTAACTGTTCCCGCTCTATTCAAGATCACCAAAATGACAGAATTAATGTAAGACAAAGGACGTGTTTTTTCTCTGTGTTATTGCAGTCTTGTCTTGAACTGGACTAACTTACCGAGTTCTTTAAGAAATCTCACTGTGCTGTTTGTAAGAAGGCACAGTGGGGGCCAGCAGTTACACTAAAATTTTCTGCAATTCTACCCATCACTACACTTCATCTTTTGAACACTTTGTGTTATCCCCATGGGATGGACTACAAGGTAGTGTGAAGTCCCAGATCACAGAATATTTGGGGCTTTTTGACTTTGACACTTCCCTTTCCCTTCCTAATCATCTCATAATTCTTAATTATTAATTTACTCTTATTTTAAAATACTCTTAATTTGATTATTCTCATTATTCTTGCAACACTTATGATTTTCCTTCCCCCTTTTAAGTATTTTTAGAAAGGATTTTCAATGCGAAACAACCATACAAATGTAAATTTTAACAAAAAATAATGCAAATGAAGAATTAATATTAAAAAATAGATTAGAAGTTTATTTATTTTTAACAAACACATTTCCTAGCTACTTCACAAAGACAATTCTTGGCCCAGTTATGAGGCACTTGCAATTCAATCTTGACTTAAGACACAAGAACCATAAATCTATAAAGGAGGGATAGGGCAACATATTACTGTTCCTCCAAGCAACAGCAGCTTGAGTATGTAGCACCAGTGATGACACTGATTATGCTGAATACATAAATAGATCGCTTGTATGAACAAATGCAAATCAGAACTGAAAATTATCTTTATTTTCTGGGGCCTACATTATCTGGTATATTGCACTGTGGTATCTTATCACTCATAGAGCCTTAAAAGGTATTTCTTCCTACTTTTCCAAAGAACAGTACTTTGTTTAAGCTGAGAGCACAACCACATTGAGTGATATGGCACAATACGTAAGGGATTTTTAAAATAAAATGAAAGCAGAATTTTTAAAATATAAACTTATTTAAGTCATTGAGAAGACCTAAGGAAAGAATGTCCTTGCAAGTATGTTAAGGTTTTTCTCGAATCAATCACAGATAAACCTCAGTCCTCCACTGCATTGCATGTTAACAGCCAGCATCTCATTTTCTACTTTTTTTTCTTTTTTTTTTTTTTCCAGATTTACTATAAAGGCATTGGGGAGGCTGCATGTAGCAATGATAGCGGGGTTTACTGTTTCGGTAAAATAAAATAAGTTCTGAGATTATTCAAAAGCCAAATAACTTTGGGTCTGTATTTTCCAATTTGGAATTTTAAAATTAAACTTTCAGCTTAATATGGGAGCACACAACCAGAGTGACCCGGTTTCCATTAGCACCAAACATCCCAAATAACATAGGAGTGGCATGTGTTTATACCTATGAAAACTGGAGGCCATGCTTTGCCCTGAGGCTAGAGTTCTACTTTGGGCAGCCACTTTGGGAGATTTTGTTTAGTTCAAGGTAGTCTGCAAAATTAATACAAAACATGACATGACCAAGTAGGTTTTCTAGGTTGACATCTGGTTATTTGATTTCCTTAAAAAATTGCAGGTAATGGAAGTAATCAGGAAGCTGGAAAGATTTTCATATGGGAAATCACTAAAAAATGATTTCTAATACAGAAGTTAGATACTTCTCTTTGCTAGACACCTGTGTGCACATAACAGAGAGATATTTTCTGCGCAATTAGTTTTGCAGCCTAAAATACCAACAGCTGTTTTTCATTAAGAGCAGAAATGGCAGAGGTGTATAGACCAACAAACAGTATGAGGAGTAGATAGTGTGCACCACCTTATCTCCTCTCATTATACAAGAGGTAAAGAAGGTTCAATGACACCAGCAAGTATCTAGCTGGTACAAGGATACCCGTCTTTTGGTGAAACATAATTGACTTTGGAAGTCATTACTGCAAGATGTCTCTGAGAATCTCTACACCTCTAAGCAAAAAGAGGACCAGGGAGTTTGCTCATACACTGGACCTCCAGGCATTGCCATTGCTTAAACATTGTGTTCTATATTTGCTCTCTCAGCAGCTCCAACTTGCTTTCTTGCAAAGCCATATTTGGGAGTAGCTACCTTTGGGCACTACAGCTGTTCTTGTACGGCTAACAGTGCATCAGTTTGTCTCCTTCTGCCCTCCAATGTTATCCTCAAAGCATCAGATATTCCCAGATGCACTGCAGGCCATGAAATATATGTCTTCAGTTTAATGTTAAAATGCCACTCTCACAGACTCTGACATTTTGCTGATATTATTTCAGATAATTTGAGTAGGAAAAAAAAACAAACAACACACAGAAAAAAATTATTCTTATGTCCTAGGGCTACCATTTGGGCCCTAAGGAAATACTAGGCCAAGTCACCATATGGTAGACACACTCCACAGCATAGTGGCAGTGTAAATGCAATCCAGTTGGTGCCATCAGTCCTGGGGATGGATATAGTTCCCTGGCCTTCCTGCAACGTGGAATGTGCCACATCACTCTACCTACAGGCAGACAAGGGGTTTGCATCTGTTTTATTTACTAGCACAGATGTAATCAGTGAGACCAATAACTAGGAGGACGAAAAAAGTGTCTGATCATCATTTTATGCTGCCATCAGTTGCCTGATCACACACGCAAACGCTGAACTCGGCAACATCTCCTCAGAAGTCTTCTTTCAAACAGTCCTGTCATAGGTTCTGCCTGGGGGCCCAGCTCCTCCGCTGCCCACTGTGGTGCCAGCATCACCTGCTGGACACAATGGACATAGATGGCTCCCTCAGTAGCCCTTCACATGGAAGAACGCTACTGAAAGAGCTCAGCAAGATGCAACCAACAGAAGCCACACCCAACAGGAAGCCCCTCCAACCGATCCGGCTCCTAGTTGATACAGTCCTGACCTTGCTCCCACCCCAGCCATGACCACCTGGGTAGAGGGGGAGCCACAGAGACACAGGTTGGTGAGGTCCTGCCTCTAGAACATGAAGCCAGTGAGCAAACAAAACATTCTGCTTGGTTGTGACTGATCCACAGGTCAACTCCAGCTTGGGGCCCACAACCACATACATAACTGCCTGCAATTGCTTCCTATCTTCCACAGTACAAATCTTTACACACCACAGGTTTGACTCAGTCTAACAACTTTTGCGATCCTAATATTGGCATCCAGCCATGTCACCGTTCAGCTAATATATCCCTCAACACATAACAGTCAAATAATCCCTTTGCCACTACTGGTCTTTTTAAACTGTGTGTTTAAGGCATTAACCTATTTTTCAGCAAGAGGTACTATATTATCACACTAAACTATGTAAATTGTTACAAGAGCTTCCTATGGAACACACATTTGCCGATAACAAGCACTTCCTGAATGGAATGTATGTTCTTAACTCTCCTTAGTGAGAGTAGGAGATGCTTAGTGTTTCAGGATTAGACTTGAACCCTTCAATCCTTGCTTAATTCCTGGCAAAATCTGTCGTCTGGCCTATATACCACACAAGTTCAGCTTGTCAACCACTACATGATCCTCCTGCAAGTAAAACGCATTGGCAGAGATTTGTTGGATCAAAGGTAAACATCTAAGAGTATGATCTAACATAACCTAGTTGTCTGTGTTCCATTCATATGACATGAAGGAAATGGGAAGCTCTACAGAGCAAATAATATAAATCTAATGGATAGAACTGATTTGCCATCAGTTGTAAAGGGCAGTTATAGAGATTTATCTCATACATAAACACCCACACTTGATTTCTACAATTAACACCCACCCCCACCTACATGCTTCATCAATTGCACTAGACTGGAGCGCAGGTAGGTGCTGCATGGTCCTTACCATGCACAGAGCTTTGCAATTTGCTCCCTCTGTTTCAAGAAGGTTTGTGCATACAAAAACATGCCACATTTTCCCCTGATAGCTGATTTGGTAAAAAATAATAGTTTTGCAAACAAAACTCATTTTGCCGTTTTTCTTAGACCACCACTAGTCATTAAAGTTATGATTAATCCCCCATTCTGTCAGTACCCAGCATTTCTTTATGTGAGAACTAGTTAACAGCACAAAGGCCCAGCAATAGTATAAATGAGCAGAGAGTATTGGACTACAGCTGAGATACATACCCGAGAACATGAGCCTTCCTCTGCCTATACCCCAGATCTGGATTATTTTCTCAGATTGTGATGTAACTGTGGGACTCGGTGCCCAAGGTTTAGTACCTGATACAACCTTGACCTGATCAGAATAAGGTCCAGGTGCGTGCACCCTCACACACACATCAGCTATGAAATGAGAAACCTGGAATCACATGTTTTCTTTGCTTCAGTCTCCTTCTCCCAAGATAATTTCCTGAACTAACCTGCTGATGGCAGAGAGGGAGGAGGAGAGATCACGTCCTGCAGGAACTCCTCTTTACTGCAGACAGGAATGAGGCCAGAAAGGGAGCATGTGAAGGAACTTGGTGAAGTTTCCCTTCAGGAAGGGAAAACAGGAATAGGAAGGAATAAAAATGGGACTCCAGTTCCTATTCCCCAGTCCTCAGATACAATGCACAAACTGATTTGAGAACACTACTTTTTCTCCTCATCCTTTGCCTCTGTTTGCTTGGGTACTCATCTAGGACACAGGAGATAAAAGTATTAAACTACTGATGATGAGGAAGGAATCAGATCTCCCACCTCATAGGCACCTCCCAGTATTTAACGCAGTATGTTTAAGCACTAAGCCATTTAGCTGTACATTAAAGGAAAGTAACCACAATTGCATTTGGTGAGGAATCAAATCTTGTAGCATGCACTGTACGTTATTGGAGAATAATGATTGAATTCAGGACCTGAAGGCTTGCATGCAAAAGGGTTCTTAGTTCCTGGTATGTCATTGGATTGAGGCATTGATGGGCTATAAGACGCTCAGAACAGAGAAAATCTTGGCATACAGGGCACCCCTGGAGTTTAGTGGATATAGACAGGTGGTTTTAGATTGAAACTTTGGGTTTTGGGGAATTTCAGGAACCTAATTTTTCCCCTAGTGCTAAATCCCTTTGTGCATTTTTCATGTTGTTTGAAACGGGAACTATCCTGCAATTGAAACAAGAAAACATTTAAAATTAATATAGGGAACAATGTGCTAGAAGGACATAAAAGATGAATTGGGATAGGGTGGGAGAGGAAAGTGAGCAAAAAGGATGTGAGAAAGGCAGAATTAGGATGGAGTGGGAGAAAACGAGAACAATCAGAATTAAAAATAAACCCCAGCCACTTTTCATGTTGAAAGCTCACAGCTAGTAAGCTGATTGGCATCTTACAGCTCTGCCAGAGTATTACAGAAAGAGCATTTGAAGTTACCATCACATGTTTTATGTGTTTCATAATCACAGTTGTTAATTGGAAGATACATGATTTCATATGTACTAAGGTCTAGCACTTTACCACTAAAGTCTAATTATTAAATCTTGAAAAGAAAGGAATGCAGACTGATGCTTTGTTCAACAAGCTTGTATGTACAGTGGAAGAATATTGTCAGGATTAACGCCAGATAAAACTATGGCTTTAATTTTCACTTGACTCTGATACAAATATATGGACCATGCAATTATTTCAAAATTCTAGCAGCATTAAACTCTCCCCATCTCATATGTCCTCATCTCACTTTCACTTACAGCAGCAGAGTGCCTTCCCCTGCTAACCTGCAATAAACTCTGCTTACAGCTGCCTTTGAATAAGATCTGCTGAAATTTAAAAATAAATGAGACAAGACTAAGATTAATAAAATCGGCAAGGATAATTGTTCATTTTGTTATGACCCAAATTTAATCCATTAAGGGAAGAGTATAAGACTCCCTTCTAGTTAAATTGACTGAAACATTCTGCAACAATGGAGAATAATAAAGCACAATTAAAAGTGAAAATGACCTGGGGCTTTAAATACCCAAGAACCACAGTAATGGAACAAGAAGGCCATTTAAAGGTCAGTACCTTATAAACAATATCCTCAGAGCAATTTCTCAAGAGGAAAATAATTTCAGATGGACCTACCATGTAGTTTATAAAAGACAAGACTTCTCCCATTCTGAAGGAAGCCAAGCAAAATTAAATGCCTACTAGAAGGCTCTGGCAGCCATTGTTTCATGTCTCAGGTTCAAGAGGAGTGATTCTTATTCCAGCTGGCATTCAGTGGAATTGTCTGGCAAGGTAAATCTCAGAATGACATGCTTATAGAGTTGTGCATTTTCCAAAACATTTGTTTCTTTGGGCATGATATCTGGGCTGCAGTCCATGAGCTCTGCCTGCACAGCAGGTAGGGGTTACCTGAGCAGCTCCACTGCTGCAGAGCAGGAGGGAAAAGAAAACACTGAAGCTCGAGGTTCTCTCTGAGCAATGGTGGAAAGCAGTATCTGTCTACTCCTCTGTTCCCTGCCCAGCTGTGCTTCTCTGGCACAACTTCTGTGTCCTCTCATAAGCATGCATATCCAGGATGTCCTGGGGACTGGTGCCTGCTGCCAAACCTGCATAAGTAGTGAGTGTCCTGGCACTGCTATGGGAGTCTTCAGCCCTTCCTTGTTGAGATTGGTTGTCCTGGATGTCTTGATCTATGACTTCAGAAATTTGTCCCTGTGAGTAAAAGTACAGAAAGCATTATAAAAACCTAGTATCATTCCTCATATTTAGGGATCCTGTAAGCTCAAAAGGAAAAAAAATATCCTTCTCCACTTAGAGATCTTTTTTTCCTTAATTTTTAAGACTTTGAGATAGTACCTCATTCCAGCAGGGTCTGTATTACAGAGCTAGAAACACAGATCATGCCCAAAAAGACTTTAATTGACTACAGGAAAATAAGGCAATTCATGCAAATGTCCATCAGAAATCTGTCAAAAAATATATGGCTGGAAAGTTATTCTTCATCAAAGCAGGCATATTGAGTACAGTGGTCCAACAAAAACTGTACTGTGTCAGCACCCACAGTAAAAACTGCTAGGAAGGATTTGCAGGATCCAGAAGTTATTGTGTGTCATTTAAATCTATATCCAGGAGAAAGAAAAAGTGATGTTACATATTTATTTAGCCTCAGTTATCATGGAACACCTCATAACCCAATGTTCAGGGGAAAAAACAATAGGGCTAGTTGGCACAAGATATTATCACATGTAAGGCATGTTCTATGTTTCATGCAGCCACATCAAAGACTGACATAAACCAGTCATTTCAAAAGTCATCTAATGACAGAGAAGAATTATACTCAGGCTTTCAGTGAATTCTTTGCAGATGTGTCTTAATTCAAGAGTTAGCCTAATAGTAATGCTGCCTTACACAACACAGGTTTCACAGGCTATTTATGGGCATTTAATATTTCATTAGGTCCCTTTCTGAATGTCTTTCTTCTGCTGTGCTCATTCTGTACTTGTTTCTCCATCTGCCCTCTTTCTTCCTTTTGCACACTGCTCGTTCATTAAATATTTTACTCCCTGTTCTTTTACGCTCTCTTTTATCCAAGTCACATATCAGCTCAATGACTTGAAGCCTGGTCGCCCTGTATTCAGGTTGGTCAAAAAATTCACTACTTTGCTCTGAATATGTGTTGCCTGTAAAGTACCATGCATTTTTTTAATATGACATTGCATAGTGTTACTGGTATTTCAAGAAAAAAGAGGTCTCCTCTACATTTTCTGCTGGTACAGTTAATTTATGGCGGGCTGCCTGTGCACTCACAGTGCACAGACAGTGCATGCACAGTCACAAGAACAGCTAATCAAACACAAGCAAGCTAAATTCAATGCAGTGCCTTTTCCATTGCCTATAAAAGAAATTTGTTTTTTATAGATTTTGTCTGGGTCTTGCTTCTGAGCTATAGGTGTAAAAATAAGACAGGAAGTTGGACAGATTTTCTTCCCTCAAGACTGTAAAATCGCTCCATAAACCTCCTTCTATAATAAAACCCTTAAAATGTTGGTTGAAATCCTGGCTCCACTGGAGTCAACAGTAAAACTCCCATTCACATCAGAAGCGACCGACTTCTGTGCTAATGAAAGCCCTTTAACTACGTCAGGTATGTAACAAAATGACTCAGTACAATAATTTGTTATAAACTAGTTAACAATTTTTTACTAATACTACTTCTTAAAAAATACTGATTCCTTCCATGAATAAAAAACAGACAATATACCAATGTCCATTAATACTAAGCAGCAATTTTAAAAAGCTCTCCTGAAGACAGCATGGAAATGAAACTGCAGGGGAAATGTTATATAGGCCAAATGAAATGGTCAAGGCTGTTTTATATCCCTGCTGAAAGCTGGTATTTCTAGGACTACAGTAAATGTTAAAAGCATTATTGGTCAAGATGGACTCACATTGACATCTGGCAAATTCACACAAAACTAGGAGGAATTTGTAGTCTTCATCCACGCCTAATATTTTGGCTTAGACTGACCAAAGCATACACATAAGCACCTAGACAGAAAAAACCAAATTCCAGTTTATTGCCTGTAAAATGCCAGCAAAAAATGGATTTTTGAAGAAAGAAATTCACATTGTCAGCTGTCTGTTCACAGCACGGATAAATCCGGGTGTGTAATTGCAGCATTAGTTATGCTGGCTAACAAAGGCACCACATTGTGGGTGGGGGACCCACAGCAGAGAGCAGAGAGGGCATCATCTATCTGAGCCATCAGCTTTCCTCACTAGCCTCCAGCACCGGCTCAGCAAGAGTGATAGGGAGCCCGGGCAGGAGCATTGTGCTCGCTGCACCCTTTCTGCATCCCACCATCAGCTTGTCAGATGGGTGATTCATCTGGGTTTCTTTCTGTGGATAAGCCTAGGTCCTTCTGCAGTACTTGTCCAGCACAGAGGAGACAGAAGTGGACCTTCATATTGAAGCTGTAGCTTCCTTGCTTTTGGAGCAGTATGGGAGACAAACAAGGAGGATAAAGTTTTCCCAAACCAGGCTCATGTGTGAGAAATGCTGCTTCTAAATTCAAGCTTTGTGTTAACAAAAGCATACCACCACAGCTGTGAAATGAAACCCCCTTCTCCACCCACAGAAAACTCTTTTGAAGATAGGGCACTACACATTTTGATTTTTTCAGTAAGTCAGTAACTAAGCGAGGGCTTGAATCCAAAAATATAGTCCTCATGTAATGATTTCATCAGTCTGTAAATAGTAGCAGTGGAAGAATATTTCTGATAGTGACATCCCTTACATTATTACTGTTTGCAGCTATAGATGACCAGAATTGTAAATTCAGAACTATGTGTTAGATATGCCATCACCCTAAGTCATTAAATCAAGTGTGGACATCTTTGAAAAACATATCCTAGCTCAATCACAAGACAAGTCTGTGTCATGGGCCTGCGTTGTACAGGTGGAGTATATGAAGACAATATCTCTTGCAGGTATTAAAAGTCATGAATCTTTGAGTCTGCTTTGCCAGACTAGTTTGGATTTCTTTTCATTCCAAGATTTTGAATTATTTCAGCATTCATATTTGTCAGCTTGAAGAGAAACATCAAAAATAAAGGTACAAAGCCCAGCCTGTCAGGATATAAATAGTTTAATAGTTCCTAGAGGGAAAGGCACCTCAATGACCCTGACTGATTCGGGACCTTTCCAGAAGGCTACCGTTAGACAAAGCTTTCCCCATATCTCACTGTTAAGGGCATTTGAGGTGGAAGGAGATACTGGCCACAAGACAGACACTCAAAGCACACTTCCTTGGGGGGTTAAAAGTTCAGAAATGTTTTATAAGAAGATAAAGCATCAGAGGAGAGCAGCCATTTTACAATACAGAGTAAAGGCAGGAGGACTGAGGAATTTGTAAAGTCCTAATACTGATTAAGAAAGTGTTTCAGTGTGGCTAAGTTGGAACTTTGAATGAAAGACAACAAACCTTCACCATTGCCGCAGTGTCCTCCTCCCGCTGAGCAACCCCTGTGCTAAGGAGGAGCTGTGGCAATTTATACATCTTAAATTGTAAATTCCAGCCACTGGCTTGAAGCAAAGATCTTTTTTTTCTTCTATCTAGTCACCAAGATCATATTGTTATAAACAGTAAGAGATTCTCCAAAGCTACAAATAAACTATCTGCCTTAACACTGCCTGATCTTATACAGAGGTGGACATCATGGGTCTCTCTGCTGTCACATGTCATGCAGGAATAGGACCATAAGACTGTGGGATCTTAATCTTGCAATGAAGTGTGCAAGGATTTAATTCATCCTGAAGCCATATAAACCCTGCAAACTGTAACACCAATCCCAAACTGGGACTTTTTCCTTTAATAACTCACATGGTAATGCCCCTGAGACAGACAGGCATTGCCACAGCAGAAATTAGTAGAGCACAGTAAGTAATACAAGGTAATTTGCATGATTAATCAATAACATTTTGTCCTGAATTGTTAAGCTTTTTCGTCAGCTTTTTGGTTCTGCCGACAAGTTAATTAACAGCCAGTCTCTCAAACGATGTCTATGCCACACCAGCAAGACACTGGAGCTTTGCTGGCTGGGTGCAGGGAGGAGGATTTCGGGAAGATCATGAGGGAAATGTATGACATGTACAAAGAGCAGCCTCAAATTTCAGACTGGTTTACTCATTTCAGACACCCTTGGAGTCCCACAAAGGGCACATAAAGCCTGAAGTTTCTGGCATGATGAAGAGGGAGAAAGAAGAGCAAGAGTGAGGAGAAGAGAATAAAGAAGGGCCTGAGAAAGCCATTCTCCATAGTAATGCAGAGTGATTAGGGAGAGTAGGAAGAGAAGGGCTGTGCTCTGAAGAAGTTAGAGAAAATAGAGGTTCAAATATCACTAGAATCATAGAATCATTTAGGTTGGAAAAGACCTCAAGGACCATCAAGCCCAACCTTCATCCCAACATCTTCCTGACCACTAGACCATGTCCTGAAGTGCTACATCTACCTGTTTTTAGAACACCTTCAGGGATGGTGACTCCACCACTTCCCTGGGCAGCCTAGTCCAATGGCTAACCACTCTTTCAGTAAAGAATTTCTTCCTAATATCCAAACTAAACCTCTTCTGGTGCAACTTGAGGCCATTACCTCTTGTCCTGTCATTAGTTACTTGGGAGAAGAGACCAACACCAGCCTCACTACAACATCCTTTTAGGTAGTTGTAGAGAGCAATGAGGGCTCCTCTCAGCCTCCTCTTCTCCAAGCTAAACTATCCCAGTTCCCTCAAGTACTGGGGGATGAAGCTCTACTTTTCTAAGGAACCTAAAAAAAAATAAAAAATCACCAAATGTAATTAGGACTACAGTAAAAACCAAACAAAACCCCAACCTTATACAAAGCTATAAAAGTAATAGAAGCTTATGTGTATCAGAGTATATATTCAGATCCCTTCTCCAGAAGATAGAGAAAGCAACTGGAAGATCAATGTATCCCATCAGTTTCCACCTTGAAATCTTATTTCTCTAACACATCTGTAGTATCTCAAACCACTACCTCTCAGTTAAGGTACACCATTCTGATACTAATTTCTTCTGCTGTTAATAAACTCAATTACTAAACTAAAAGACCAGGAAAATTTAGGTGCCAAATTCAACCTAGGCAATGAAAACTCTCACTCAGCTGTTTAACCGAGATTCATTGAGATTCCATTATTTCCTTAGGGAAAGGATTTAAACCATGTTTTCCATATCCCTGGAAAGTTTGCTTCTGTTCACGAGGCCCCCTGCTCCAAGACTTCCACTATAAATAACAAATAATTCAAATCATAGAAGGTATTGGGTTGGAAAGGACCTGTAAAGCTCATCTAGTCCAACCCCTCTACAATAAGCAGGGACATCTCTAACTAGGTCAGGTTGTTCATTCATCTTGAATGGGGAAGGTTGATGATAATTCCTGCCACAAAAATCCAGTGACTGAAGTAAAGTGCATACCATGACCTGGAAGCTCTAACCATGAAAATACCAGCCTATCAACTTGAGTCACATTAGGCAGGCATTGGCCAATAAATAGTTTACCTCTGCTTCTGTTAAGCTCTCTTATCAAACGTTTATAGCAAAGCAGTAGTGTTTTCATTCCATTCCATGCAACAAGTATCTATAATATTAATACAATCTTCTACGTTTCCCACAATTACAACTTTTTGGTGAAGTAGAAATTAATCTCATATTTTAAGTAAAAAAAAACCTGTCAGTAAATTGAGCAAAATGGGAGGTACGTCCTGTTTTCAGACTATGTAAAATGGCTTCCCTCTTATGAAAAGAGATTGCCAGAAAACCCTGTCTTTCTAGCCAGTCTACGTTCCCAAATGGCAGGAGGGAACCCAAGTGACAAAGTGATTCTAGATATGAAAATATATAACCTCTTAAATTAGTTAATTCAGATTTTAGAAATAGAAAATAAACATATTAAAAGAATCACCATTTTGTGTGGTTCAAGGCTTTAAAAAAATTATTTGACATAGCTCCTAAAGCTGCCTAGCTCGATTAGGTGCTGTACACAGACACTCAATTTTGTTTTGAAACCCCAAAACCGTGTTGCAATACTCAAATTCATCCTGGCCTAAAAGCTGTCCTGACCCATGTAGGCAAAGTAGCCTGTCCAGAGTTAATGTAAGTATCTGTATGTGCACTGTACTGCAATGTTCCATGCACATTCAACTTTTTTCAAATACAAAGAAAGAGGCTTAAAGCCCAAGAAAACAGATGAGAAGAAAAAAAATCCGGAATAATTATTTGCGCATGCTGAAAATCTGCTGAGATTTCATTCTACTTCCCTGTTTATGACACGAAGTATTCTCGATGTTATCTTTTCAATTTCTTATCATTTTGCTATGCCACAAGGAGAGAAAAATCAAGTACTGCAAGTCTGAATACAATGTAGAATAAATTCACACTTCATTTTCCAAAACTCAGCTTTGAGATTTTTGAAAATCTAAGGCAAATATGGTCAAAGTTACAGGGTCAGATAACAGTTTTCCTTTTATTATTCTATATGGAGTCAGATAAATATCATGAGAAAATAAAGCATGAGAAATCTCCCCCAATAAAATGAAAAATCCTCACTATTACAAAAAAAGTGTTCTTTTAAAGATATCATAACAAAACATTGTAACAGAAGGACCATGCCTACTAAGAAGGCATTGTTGATTGTTGTAGCCTTTCAAAGAAAAAGAAAAAAGGAAAGAGTATATGTTAGCAGTCCTGGTTTTTGCAAATCTTAAGAAGTAAAATCTGCTAGGAAATTGCACTGACTTCAAGTAATTTTTCTGTTTGATTAAAATGATCTTAAAGTTGTTTTTCAAATATTACCATGCCAAGAACAAGAGTGAAACTACTTTACAGTGCATGCTGTAAGTGAACAGATTTTTTTTGTTAGCCCAATATCCTCCAAAATTCTTAACTGAAATTACTTAAACTACATCTTCTCACCTTGGATTTTTAAGCTATATCACCATAAGAAAAGAGGAGTTACAGGCCAATTACCTCATGCTACTCTAGATTATTCAGTGTAAGTCTGGCTGTCATCATTCTGCCATTCATGAGAAATCTGCATTTGCCCCCTGTATTTCCTTCATTTAACTCTCATGATCTCTAAGTTTGAGCCACCAAGAAAAAGTCTCTTGAGGCTTCTGATTATTTTGCTGCATGATTGATGTAGATTTTGCCTTAGGCATGTATGATGGAAATACACAAGACTCATCTATTTTTGGAATGAAACAAAGACAATACTGCATTTATCAAGCAACTTACAGACACAACCACCAGTTGTGGTTCAACTTGAATGCCAATTTCCCTTTAGAGTATTCCAAAACTTGAAAGTAAAGCTTCCAAGTGTTCCTACCCCAACAAAGGGAAGAAGCTGCAAGATACCCCTGTTTTCCCTGCATCTATTTAATGTCCTTTATTTGTACCTTTGCAGAGCATTGGCTTATAATGAAAAAAAAAAATCAGGCAGAAACATAACTGCACTATTTCTTTTACACTGTAAATTTTTGTTCTGTTGCAACAACCACTTTGGAAAAAAAATGAAACAATCCTCCCAAAGGAGGAAAAAAACCCCCACAACGTTAAGGGAACATATTCACTTACATGACAAAGAAATTTGAATTAAGAAGTGCGCTTAAAGAATTGAAGGAATAATGTTTTGTGCTTTTACTACATCTTTTGAATTACTGACTAAACAAAGTTGCATTAACCAGACAGTACTACATCTTTTGAATTACTGACTAAACAAAGTTGCATTAACCAGACATCGCTTGAGCCACAAGACAGACTCAGGGCAGGGCTGATATACTGTTTGTTTCCATCTCAATTTTTTTTCACCAGTGGAGTCTTTTAACAAGAGAAAACTAATTTATAACGTCTAGCTGATGAAATTTCCTACCCAGTACGTAACTTTTTCTGGTGTGTTCTTTTTTTCTTTTGTTAAAGACAGATAACCCCTTAAAGAGAGTGTATATATATATATATAAAAATAACAACTTAAGGAACATTATGTCTGTTGTTCAGTCAACAGATACATAATCATTCTATTTGGATCAGAGTTCTTAAAGTCTCTGAAGAAAGAGGAAGGCATTTAGATACTCATTGCTCTTAAAATTCAGAAAACAGAAGTTAAAGAGACTGGTAAATTTATACATAAAATATCATTTAACAAATATGGAAGAGACTTGAAAAGTACTCTGAGAAGTGACAGAACATCTTTGCTGTACAGATCAACTCAGTAATTGTCTTCAAATGGGAAGTTCTGTGTGACTGAACGATGAAAAAACAAATATGGGTAAATGGTTGGTAATTTACAGCTCCCTTAGCAGATTTAAGATTGTCCACTGATGCATATTCAGAGGACTGCTTTGAATATATAACTTGCCTGCCATAGCTTTTGGAAAACTGGTTACCTAGATAGACGATTATGAAGCTGACATTTACTGTATGTGCAATTATGGAATATACAGTGTCATTGCTTTCAAATGTCACCTCTTTGCCACAGTTCTTATCTTGCAGAAAATGTCCTTGCCTCCCTTGAGAGAAGCAGTCTTATTCAACTAGTACCAATGAACACTGGCAAGATATTTACGAAAGCAATTAGCTTTTCTGAGTGCCTAATTTGACATCTTCAAAGGGTCTCACTTCAGGAATGAAGTTGTCGAGCCTCTGGAGAATAAGCCTCATTATAAGGTCCACCTTGTCTCAAGGTGGCACCTGAAATTTTTACTCTTAAAAAGCTTTGGTTGTTTTTTACTGGTCTATATTATGTTCGCATATCATTCTTTATGATAAGACACAGAATGGAGGATTTGCATGTCACCTTACTTGTGGGAGTTGATAAGCGAAGTCTCACAAGGCTTTACAAGAGGAATAATAAAATAGATTACAGTCATTTTTTGTAGGATTAAAATTCCTACTCTCCTTTTGTAAATACAGGTAGTGCTAAGGTTAACAGTGTGTGCTCGGCTTATACTAAGGGCAAGTTAATTTTTTTTTCTCTGTCTCTGCCAATATTTTCACAATACTAATATGCATTTACTACTAATTTGAACTACCTATTTTCATTCTTAGAGCTTGCATTTGGCATTTAAATTTTTTTTTAAAAATGAAATAAGTGTTTTATACCTCTTTATGTCAGTCTTTATTATAAGGTTGTTTTTACTAAGTTTGTTGGAAAGACTGAAAAAAAAAAAGTAATAAAAATTTGTCATTTTTAATCAAGAACCCTTTTCCCTGGCTGCCATCCCTTCTGCCTTGAATACTTTCTTCATTCCAACATTAAATTATGAGAGAGGGAGATCACTACAAAAAGATGCTAAAAAAGTTCACATCAAAATTAATCTTATTCCTAGATATTTTGGAAATTAAATTCTGTGTGAGGAACTGTATGTGTATGCAACTATAGCAATGCAGAAATAGTTCTAAACAAACAAATAAAAATGAGTGAATTCACTTTCCTTGTCTGGATATATTTTTTCCACACATGTAAAATTGGCTCTTATGGTCACAGTTCCTTTGAACTTTGTGGTCTGCTCTAGGAAAAAAACTATTATAAACAGTGCAGATGGTTTCAGGGGAATTATTTCTCTTAGAATAAGCAGTAATTTTACTTGACCTATGAAGTCAATATTGAAGTGAAGCTTTAGTCTTAAAATGGGAACAACTGAGAACTACATTTTGGGGTTTTTTAATGGAAAGCTTATTAAATGTTTTTGTTTCGTAACAGTGCCTACAGATATTCCACTCCTGCTGAGAAAATTTGTCTATTGAGTAAACTATCACAATGCCATACAAAAATTTTCTCCACCAGAGGTACAAATACTGATGTTTTTTTAGATTACACGTAGAAAGAACAGGCTAACATACATAGTGCCTTCAAAACAGTATCGACCATGAAGAACTGGTAGTGCTCAAGAATGCATCCTTACTACTAACATGTACTGGGTAAAAACTTATCTCCACAGGTTTAATTATTTCTCCAGTGTTAGGTACTTCCTCATGTTCAATACATACAGTTGTGGAAAAGACAGCAACATACACAGACTTAAGAAAAGAATAATGAAAAATTACGTTGAAATGTCATATACAGCAATGACTAAAAAAAATAGTGACCTCTAAGTGGTTGCACTGATGGTTTCAAGGATTAAGAGGAGCTTGAGCTCATTGTCAGCTATGATTGTCAAAAATAAGGTAGTATAGACACTAATATGAACCTCAGTTGACAGTTCTATTATGAGTAAGAGATTAAAAAAACCCAATGAATATGAAAAATGGGTTTTCTTAACTGAGAGCAGAATGGCATTTCTTGACAAGGATTTTATTTAACATAGGTGTTTAAATTGCTTCAGAATAAATGTGACATGGAAATTATTCTATTGTTTATAGATTTACTGAACAAACAGCTACAGTAATTACAACTATCTCTTACCATGGAAGTTGGATTTGAATATAGATCAAAACATTATTATTACCTTTGGAATTACAGTCCACAACCCCATTACTGATTGCAAACGAAAGATTTCATTCAACGTTTGCAGTCACAAAAAGCAATCTGTATTTTTTTTTTACTTCCATTTTATTACAGTTTTTATTTACTCACAGCATCTTGAATACAATCTACTTGTAAAGAAAAACACTTTCTGCTGTATTTGAGGTGTCTATATATGCAATTAAAGCTGCATCTCAAATTTGTATTCATGCATTTCAGATAACGTTACCTTGGCTAATGTTACTGCAAATAAATGTGTAGCCATAGCAGCAGAGAACTTGATGCAGGCTGCAAAGCCTGACTGAAAACTTAGTGAATAATGCAGCTTTCTGTGCTGCAGTGGGTTCTGTGTTGCCTTAGATATGCTGCTACGTGTATTTGAACTTAACTAGCTTGACGTAAATGTGCAAGCGGCAAATATGCGTTGACTATTGTTGTGAATAATTGATAAACTCAGATCAGGCATAGCTATTAGCTGCTTGAAAAGATCTTCTAATGTGCAAAATCCTGATCATTGAAAATTAAGTGCTTCCTTCTGCTCCCTAAACAAAATAAAAAAGCTCCCCTGTTAGATGCTATCGAACCAAAATGTTACTGAAGTGCAACACTAAAACCATACTAATACCCTGCTTGTGTCATACAGTGCTCTGAATGGGAATTTCAGCAAAAGCATATACCACAATATTTACTGCAGTTTATGGTTCTTTGCAGTTAAACTGTAACATTAACTGGTAGTTTTGAACATATATGTAATTCAGTTGTGAATTTAAAAATACAAAGCACTGTGAAATAAAGGAAATAAACATACCAGTCATATCTACATCAATGAAAATCTAGTGAAAATTATTTGTATTCTTAAGGTGTTAGAAAATTTCCAAGATCTTACAATTTCAAATGTATATTATTTCTATTAGTTATGCAGCAGGGCCTTTCCTCAGCAAGAAATTATCTGACTTGATGGGCCTTGTCACAAGCAGAAAAACTACAATTGGCAATTCTGATCACAGAAACAGAGTAGATGTAAATTCGACAAAAACCACATACCATGTGAGAAAGAGGCAATCTGATCACTAAAAGAAGTGTGCAGTAAGACTGAAAATAAAATAACACACCCAAGAGGCTAGGATGCAGCATGAGAACCAATACTCTTTTTTAATCAGAAATACCAGCTGAACACCACCAAGCTTTCTGGGAAGAACCAATGGCTAGCATTCCACTAAGTTACTATTCCTCCTTTCTTTTCTTAAGGATTCTGTTTAGTTAAAGGAAACAATTTCAGTTCTCAGTTCTAGAGCTAAGTAGTGTTAGCCTGCTCTTCTATATTACTTTGTTTTATAGGGCTTGTCTCAGCCTCACAAGTGATAGTTTGGTACCTTGAGCAGTATTGTACCAAGGATGACAACGGCAATGGTTAGAGATATTTCCTTCTTGCTTCCGTTTATATTACAGCTAAAGAGAACGTGTGCATTCTGGCTGTATTTCCCTCCCTTGCCATCCCCTGTGAGACAGGAAACCACTACCCCCTAGTTCCCATCTCTGCTGGGGTCTGATTTGTATTCCACTTTTTTAGAGAAATATCTGTAATCATAAAGTTGAAAACAGTTTTTATTAATTTGCTTGGCTTTGGTTTGTTTTGAAACAGAAGAGATTACCTAGAACTTGACAGCATTTGCCCAGTGGAGATTGCTATACTGTGAATGATTCAGAGGACAGACATTTCAGGTCATGGCTTGTAATTCCTTTTGACTGCATGATGAGTCAAAGTAGTTCATCCTAGGTATGAATCTGCAGAGTGTATTAATAAAGTATATTTACTATCAGTGAATCTTTTAGTCTCAGCAGAATAAGCCGTAACCAAACTAGTTAAGACAAAGAGACAAAACCAGTACAGAAGCAAACAAGGAGAGTGTTTGAATTGCTGCTTGAGAACTTTGATTGGTCTCCACATATTTTCGGCTTAGAGGAAGCCAGTGGCTTTTTTGCCACATGTTTCAGAAAAACAGCAACTCAGTGAAAGACTTAGCCAATACATCTGTCTAATGACATACCTCAATTTTTTGAAGTGGGCTGAAATCACAGACTACTTGTTTATACAGCGTATATGTAATAAACCATTATATACAGTATTCATCACTTATTATATACCTATACATAGAAATAATAGGTTATTTTATATGTATCTACAGTCAAGTGCAAGAAAAAATTATGCATAGGATAATACTGAAAAAATCCTGACATTATACATTGTTGAACTCAGAAACAGAAAATTAAGAGAAACTTTATCATTGTAATTCTTGCTTTGGCAACATTGTTAACTTCAGAAATGTTATTATTATCTAAAAATAAACTTCAGTACTTAGGCTCCAGTATTCATTCTAGATAGTATGCAACCTACATAATTTCTGATTTCTCAGTAAGAAAATAAATTAGTAAAAGCAAATTCTCAACTTACACAGACTTTAAATAGCCAAAAAAATAAAATAAAAAAGCCAAACTTGGAGCAACTAATGACCATATTTTACTATCAAAAAGCCAAAAAGGCTTTGAAATCTACATCAAGTTTTGTGCCCTGTTTGGCTCAAGATAGGAAGATATAACATGTAGATACTATGACAAGAGTCAACAAATCAAAAAACATACTAATGAATTCCTTAAAAGCAAGCTTACAGTTTCTGAACTAACAAGACAGGTGAAAGAAAATCTGCATTCATTTTAAAAAGGTCTTAGAATCAGACTGTCTCAAAATGCTCAATGGAAAAAACTGACTTTGATAAAAACAATAAAAAAATCCAAGAGTTTACTTCTACTTTTCTCTCCAAATCAAATGTCTGAGCTTCAGACTTAAGCACCAAATTATATCCAGTTGATGTACAAATCAACCCCTGGGTTAGACTAAGATTTTGTGGAATTAAAATCTTGAGGGGTTTTTGTTTGGTTTTTTGGATGTTTTGTTTTTAACCTGAAACATAAAACATGGCCTACTGTTTGTCCAAATGCAGTTAGTTTGAAAAGTGGAAACTACACTGTCTGTCCACAGCCAGCTAAGTAGATAGATAGATAGATAGGGTTGAAAAAAAGCAACATTCAATATAGTTGTTCTTACAAGCAGAAACACTTATGGGATAAATTCAGATGCACACTGTAGTCATTATTCAAATATCAATATGTTATGTGCTAGGCAAGCACCTGTCAAATATCCTTGATTCTTCCTTGAGCAAATTCCTATAAGTGAATTAATTATCTTTAAACTGTCCTTCCAGTTTTATTTTCTTTAATTTTATGTTTAATAGGGCCAATTTCTGTATGTTTTTTTTTTTGCTATAGACACTTCAGAAATCAACACTTAAACATGAGGTATATTTAATATCATCAATTTGAGGGCATCTGCTTTATAAACTCCACAATGCACTTACATATAAAAGGATAATGCATTCTTTTTAAAAACAGTAAGAAAGGAGGTATTTTTCCTTTAAGTTTCAGTGAAAATTTTTATTTAACAGAGGTACCACATATATAAACGGTTTCCTGAGACCACTAGTTATGAGCCACCGAAAACAGTCACTCTGGACTCCTTAAACTTAATTGAAAAAACAGCTAATGTAATTCTGTATTCTGTAGATTGTCTAACAACGCTTACAAGCACCCATGCCCTCATTGCAACTTTTCACATATGAGCAAGTCCTACTGATTACAGTGAGATAGTTCAGGAGTTTATGAATAAACATATACATAAGACTAATGCTGAAATTTTGCAGAAATAATTTGCAATGAAGTAACTGATTAATTTACTATTACTTTGCTGATACAACATCCCTTGTGAATTATACCGGTAAGTGATAGCTTAAACTATTCCAGCTATAGTGTCAAGAAAACCAAGACAAAGAAAAACAGAATGAATGCAAAAAGTTTTGCGATTTGGTATTATAAATACTTAGTAACCGTTAAAATGTTCCACAATCTCTGCTGTCTGTTATAGCTCTATAATCCATTTTAAAAAATCCTTGCATAATTTCCTTAAGGATTATAAAAGTACTACATTTAAAAACATAACCAATTTTTAAATAAATAAAAACCCACAAAGATAGAAGAGCTTTGCAAAGTAATTAATAAGTATAGTTTCAGGTGATTCTTAAAAAGCAGGTTCCAATATGGTTTCAGTATTCCACTAATATAGAAAACTGAAAAGAAATCACAGCAGTGTTTTGAAAGCACAGATCAATTACATAAGCTAAGTTAAAAAGAGCATGCAATTCATGAATATGGTTCATTACCATGGTTACAAGCTTTCAGCACAGGCCGTTGTATGGTTGGGCTGAAATTTTGTGGTATGTCTGCAAAAGCAAGGAAACAATAGAAATAAAACACACCTTTGAAAGTTATTGGAATATTGTAACAACATCACTAAGCAGAATTATTTAAGCGTTAGATATTTCTAGGAGTAAAGTGGCAGTTATATATCAGTGAAATAATTTAATTCACTTATGGGGCAAGATGACTTTTACTCCTCCCATTCAACTATAAACCGTTAAAGTATATGTGGGCTGTATCAAAGAGTCTTGACCTAATAATCAGGCTCAGCTAAGTTCAGTAAATGAACCTCCAAAGTGCTACTGACACCAGCAAAACAGCTTGAACATCCCTGAAGGTTGTCATTGCAAGAAAGAATTAAACCTGATAGCATTTAAATTCTAAAGCACTGGATCCATAATGTTTTTAACTCTCTGCAGAAAATAAAATGTAAATAGAATATTCACCTTTAGACCTTGGTGCCCTTTTTCTTCGGTCTCGAAAAGCTGCACCTGACTGCAAGGCCTCCAACAGGCTATCCATCACTCCAGTCTCCTCACCTTCTGTAAAGGAGAGAGAAGGAACCCTCTAGGTTACCATAGCAATATTAAAGCGTAAAAATAATAACAATAAACAACAACAATGAAATACATTAATAGCATTATTTAAACTATTTATTTCAAACCTAGAGCACAGGTTTAACATTCACAAATTGTTCTCTTGTAATTAATCACAAGATTTTTTTCTTTTATACATTGAAAGAGGCCAAATTTTATTCCATTCATTTCACATTCCTCTTTCTCTATATACTGCGAGTAAAAAGCATAGTTTTAAGTGAAATGTTATTTCACTCATATTTTCATTTCAGTTCCCTTTTGCAACTGCAAATAATCAGTTTCATGTCAGCTTTCAAGAGCTGTCCTTGAATGATTTGCTATATTAGACAAGTGATCATTTCAGTTATTGTTATAAAAAGTTGAGATTGTTTCTCAGCAGGAAGCTGAGTGAACAGTATTGGGACTGGATAGGATACAGAGTGATATCTATAGGTAGCTTTAATCAAAAGCCATTTTCCCTTCATATTTAATAACCTCTGGTCAATATTAAATAATTGATGTAAGAAAATTCTACTCGTCCTATTACACACTCATATATACATAAAACATCCTCTGAAAGAATTATTGTTACTGTTAGATCATAATTGAATACAAGCATTAAATTCCCTGCTTCATTTTCCTCAAATAAACACATCAGAAAACGTCAGATTTCTGAACCTTGTTAACCCCTTGTATCTACGCCTGGGAGGAGAAAAAACACAACTCCAGGGATTTACTGTATGATGAAAAATCACCCCAGAGGAGTAAAGAATTATATGACAGAAATTTCATTATGCCTCACTGGGCAAAACTCCCTAGGTCAACACACACCTTGGATACAGTCAGACATATCACATGAGTCTGCAGTTATTCTTAACAGTGAGTATTCAAATCAGGATCTAAACTAGCTGAGGGGTATAACGAGATGCCACATCACTAATTTAAGGAATTCTAAAAGTGCTGGGCTACAAGTAAGGAAGCAAGGCAACCTTCTAGTTCTGAATATGGGGCAAAAGTATTATGGGAAATGTTGCTTTCCCACACTATTTGTACTTATTTCCCTCCTTTAAATCAATCTTTCAATAAGCTTTAAAGCATCTTTCTAAGGTAAGTGGTTTCAAGAGCACCAACAATAACTGAGACGAAAAAAAAGCCCAAAGTTGCAGAGAGGAAGGTCTGGCAAAGTACTGTGAAATCAGTGTGGGCCAAAACATGAATATGATGTGCTAGAAACATTTTTACTTTTACACCCAAGATGCTGGTCTTTAAAACTGTAATCTGAAAATACTCTTAGAATCATAGAAAAATTTAGGTTGGAAAAGGCCTTTAAGATCATAGAGTCCAACTATTAATCTAACACTGCCAAATCCACTACTAAACATGTCCCTAAAGACCTCCAGGGATGGTGACTCCACCACTTCCCTGGGCAGCCTGTTCCACTGCTTATGAAGTCTTACTGTGAAGACATTTTTTCTAATATCCAACCTTCACATCCCTGGCACAACTTGACACCATTTCCTCTTGTCCTGTCGCTTGCTACTTGGGAGAAGAGACTGACACCCACATTGCCACAACCTCCTTTCAGGTAGTTGTAGAGAGCAATAAGGTCTCCTCTGAGTCTCCTTTTCTCCAGACTAAACAAGCCCAGTTCCTTCAGCCACTTCCTATAGAACTCATGCTCTAGACCCTTCACCAGCTTCACTGCCGTTCTTTGGGCATGCTCCAGCACCTCAATGTAGTGAGGGGACCAAAACTGAACACTATATTCAAGGTGCAGCCTCACCAGTGCCAAGTACAGAAGCACAATCACTTCCCTAGTCCTGCTGGCCACATGATTTCTGATACAAGCCGGGATGCTGTTGGCTTTGTTGGCCACCTGGGCACACTGCTGGCTCATGCTCAGCTGGCTGTTGACCAACACACCCAACTCCTTTTCTGCTAGGCAGCTTTCCAGCCACTCTTCCCCAAGCCTGTAGCATTGCGTGGAGTAGTTGTGATACAAGTGAAGGACCCAGCACTTGGCCTTTTTGAACCTTATACCATTGGCCTCGGTCACCCAATCCCACTGTACCTGTCGCTGATAAAGGTATTAAGGAGCGCCAATGTTGACCCCTCAGGAACAGCACTTGCCACTGGTCTCCACTTAGACACAGTTGTGACTACAACTCTACAACCATCTAGCCAATTCCTTACCCACCAAGTAGTCCATGTCATGTGGGACAGTGCCAAATACTTTGCATAAGTCCAGGTAGATGATGTCAGTTGCACTTCGCTTATCCACCAGTGATGTAACCCATCACAGAAGGTCACCAAATTTGTCAGGCATGATTTGCCTTTCGTGAAGCTATGTTGACTGTCACCAATCACCTCCCTATTTTCCATCTGCCTTAGCATGGTTTCCAGGAGGATCTGCTTCATGAACTTGTTGGAGCACAGAGGTGAGACTGACTGGCTTGTAGTCTCCCATGTCTTCCTTTTTTCACTTTTTAAAAATGGTGTTGTTTCCCCTTTTCCAGTCTAGTGGGAACTTCACGAGTCTGCCATGCCTTCTCAACCATGATGGATAGTGGCTTAGCCACTTCATCCTCCAGTTCCCTCAGGACCTGCAGATGCATCTCATCAGGTCCCACGGACTTAACGCACCTTCACGTTCCTTAGATTGTCTTGAACCTGATCTTCTATACTAATCTATCTGATCTATTAACATGGCTTGTGATGTACCTTACAAAAAATCCCTCAGATTATGTATTCAGCTTCCTGGGGCTTTTGTTTGTTGGTTTGGATTTTTATTTTTTCCAACTTTCCTTTCTCCATCTGATGCCATGCAATTGTCTAAGATACTCATATCTGGAATGAAAACACTCTGTCAATAGTTTCAAACCAAAGTGATGCTTGAAGAAATTTTGAGGTCAAGCCATTAGTTACTTTAGGGTATATGAATGTTGGAAGTAAGTTTATAAGCATTTTGAGTAACAGTAATTTTAAAAAGACTGAATAATATCATAGTCCTCTAAATGATACCACAAATGTTTATGGAAAAGAGTTCATAAGCTTTGTTTTAAGAAGAAGGAATAACAGAAGAAAAATGAAAAACTTCAATCCTATTTCAGCACATCATCTCTTTCCTTTTAATTCTGTCCACGACTACTATGTATTTCATAGTTATTTCAAAAGTGTAACAGTTTACGGAAGAAAAAAAATCCTGGTGGATAATCTGCTATACTATAAAACGACCATCAAATAAATAAGAAAATATTTTAAATAATAAAACAGAAATACTGCAAACACACAACTTTTTGTAGCACAGCTGAAACATTTTTATGGATACTGTCTGTTTTTCATACTCATCAGAAATATATTGTAGTCACAAACTGGATTACAGATTAGTTCTTCCATTGACATGCAAAACAGCTAACAGAAGAATAAATGAAGCCTATAGAATCTTGAGTTAAAAACCCCCCAGCTCCTCTAGTAGTTTTCCTGTATGCATGGATGTATTAAAGAAGTTAACCACTGCAAATAAAAACATTCCTAGTTAATAATGTATGTACCAAACACATGAACAAAGCTTGCTTTTCAAACTCCTACATCTTCAGTTAGGCTTCAAATTCTGCTTTTTGGTGTTGACTGTGACACCTTCTATAGGTATTAATACCCCCACTTGTCCAAGTTTGTATGATGAGAAGTTTTAGAAATGAAAGTGTACCATGCAGGATTTTAGAAATCTTTTCAATTGCCCTGGGAGAGCTGCATACAACATTGCTACAGGGATAGTATAAGAGTCACAAATATTGTTCAATATTAACACTTCCTATGGGACCTTTAAATCGGCTTTCACAAGCTGCTGCAGACTGTCACCAGTCCCAATTGGCTTCCTAATTAGTCAAGTGTATCAATCTTTTGACATCCTGGAACTAGTAATTCCAGTTGCCTTGCAGATAGCTACACAGCCCAGAACACTTCCTTTGACAAATATACCCTTTTATGATCTAAACAATCTCTTTCCCTTCACTTGCAGAATAGCAGACTTAAGTACTTTTTAATATTATGCCCAATTAAAATTCATACAACTGTCTTCTACATACCATCTACAGAAGAAGTAAACTTGCCAAAATAGCTGGTAAGTTTTGCCCTTGATATTTCAATGCCAAGTCAGATATAAATTACCTAATTTCATAATTACATTTTTTAAAATGTTAAGAAGGTTACAGACCCTTCTTCTTTACTGCACTGAGTATCATAAGCTTTACAGTCCAACTTTAGCATGTCTTATCATGATAGCAACAGATACTGGAGTTAGTAACAACTCCTGAATTTTATATAACATATTAAGGAACAAATGATATATACTATAATTCCAGGAGCAGTGGTCCATTGACACGATAGAATCATAAATATCATTAGTAATATGGTTTTAGCATAACAGCGGTGCAGCAAGATTATTTCAGATGAAATTGTTTCATTTTTACAGTTCCCCTGCACCTGTCCAATATAAACTAAAACATTACACTCAACACCAGGACTCCAAAAGTTATCTTTAGCAGGAGAAAAACACATTCCTCTTTCAAGAAATCAAAGATTTATTCAGATACTCCACTCAAAAAACACATGGTTTTCCTTATTTTTATTTGCTTTTGGTTTTTTTTTTTTTCCATGAAGAAAATACTAAGGAGCTTCATTAAAAACAAACCAAGAATTCTTTAGCATGGTTTCTCTTGATCTTGCCTCCTCTATCTGTACACTTAAAGATTTATCTGTCATTTTACACTAGGATCTATTTATGGCATTGCAATTATGTGCAGCTTTTTGTTACACTGTAAATAATGAAAATGATCAGCTCCTAAAGCCAACCTCTAAATATTAAGCCTCATCTGAATTTAAAAATGTACAATTTGGACAAATGTATACATAAAACACATTAATATTTCATAAGAAGGAAACAGAAGGAAAAGGGTGTAAAAACTTGAGGGCTGCTCATCAAGTTATCTGGATTAGCAGACTTTAATTATCTTTATATAATTTTTGAAGTAACTCCATGGTAGCACTCAAGCTTTTATATAATTTAAAAACAAACCTGGAGTGCTGAAGCTATTGGATTTATCTTGTCTAAAGAGTTAAGTCCTGATCTCACAATTCAGTAGTTACTAGAATGAATACTTTTTAATTCCCGTTTGACTAGAATACAAACTGATTTTTTTCTCTTCAGCTCAGTATATAATTCAGGTTGCATATACTATACGCAGTTTTTTGATGAAGTGAAATTTAATCCCTTCACAGCCTTCTTCTGGGTTTTACATCACGTCTTGTGCCTTAATGTACAAAAAATTCTAAGGCAAGTGAATACCAGGCTTGGGACAATGACAATAGAGATTCTTCCAGGCTATTCATACAAGGCAAAGAAGGAGAGAGACCCATCTTTTAATTTTGTTACTGTTTTATCTTTACTATCAACATGTCATAAGAAGTCCTGTATGTTTGTTTGTATAATGATTTGTTCTGACCAGTACAGACTACAAAGAAATGCTTAGCTGACTAAAGGGCTCCCATCTGAGTGAAAATTGAAGGACCATTCTCCAAACAACGTCACAAAGAGAAACCTTTAACAATGGTATATTGTTGAGTGACATAAGCTCCAGGGAACAGAACAGCAGATCACAGAGAGGGAGATAATTTAAATCATCAAAGCAGGAGCAGGCACTGATGTTTTGCAAGTGGTTCCATCTTTTTAGTCTCAGGCAGCCAGATTCTGTGAAGTATTCATAGTGCTGACATGTAACAACTTCCAGACTTCTCAACCTTACATATGAAGAAGTCAGGACACTTTCTGAAGCCTCTTATATTGTGAACGTAAAAATATAAAACAATCTCAATGGTCAGAAAAGGGAAGATTTAAAAATGTTTAACAATGTGACCACTAGACTCTTCACTCCAATGAAATTCAGATACAATATTATAGAGAGATTGTGGGCAGACGTGAAGTGTATCTTTGTCCAGAAAACACAGAGCATATACAGACTTCAATCTGAACTTGGTCTTAGGCTTTGAACTTTTTTCCGGTAAAAGCCATAACACAAATAAGGTAGTCTTCATTGACAGGTGAGTGAAGAAATACATGGCTATCAGTTCGAGTTTCAGTGATGATGCATGGACTAGAGCCATGACTCGTAACAGAACACAGGGGTTCCTTTGATCCTGCTCAAGTCTTGCAAGAACCAGTGAGAAAAAGAAAATTTCCAGCATACAGGTGTAAAGCAGAAATAGCTGCCAAGTGTGCCGTGGAAGGACTGGCTGAAAGGACAGTTCCTTTCAGGTATAAAGAGTGTTAAATCCAAATGTGGCCAGAAATATCACTGTTCACATGTCTTTCCTCAGTGGTGACTTCAGGCAAAAGACACATATAAGCCCTTCCCGAAAGTGAAACACAGGTATATACCTCAGAGGAATTGCATAAACAGTCTAGACCAGAATCAGAAGAGTGATATTTCAAACTGATGCCCAACACAAAGTAGTAAGCTTTTACTAATACTTCAGAGCCCTAGGCAAGTGTACTGTAAAAAGGTACGATTTCCCCTAATGACTGATGCACCTGTTCCATAAATCTTCTAGCTGAGGAGAGTGGTTTTCATGCCATCTTGTTTGCTCTTGCTGAAATTCATCCATCATTGAGTTGTCATAAAGTACTTTCAAGGTACAGAAATAGATAGATTTTGACTCTGAGCATATGAATGAAAGTGTGTCCCAAGTTCCAAAGAGCTCAAAACAAGTGAAACGCAAATGAAGGATGCATCCTTCATGAACCCTAAAAGACAGTTGCCCCTTTCAAATCAGTTGTTGAAATTAAGGTTGCTAACACAACAATCTAACTTCCGTAAGATAACTCATACCATAAAACCCAACAAGTAATCTGCAGTTATGGAGTCGGTTCTGTACCAGAGATGCAAAAATACTTCAGTGATGTAAGGTACCTTTTTCTGCATCTCAACCAGATCACAATTTCTGATTTAAGTAATGGGACTGATACTGAAATCATACTGAACATGGTAATAGAAATTTTTTAATTTCTGGTGTCCACCATGAGTGTATAAATCCCATTTTTTTCTGTGACAATGGAAGAAAGCCACTGTAAATTCACTTTCCACAGAGATTATCCAGAATAATTTATATTGTTTCCAGATGCAGTAAAGAGTTTACCAGAGCAAGGTTTTCTGAGAGAGATTGCTGAAAAGCTTTCCTGAGGTAAATTGGACATAGAGAAGAATAAACAGAATGGCAAGCCTAGTGTACACCAGGACTTGATAATGCAGCCAACGTTTGTAACATCTTCCTTCATGACCTGGAAGATGGGACAGAGTGCACCCTGAGTAAGTTTACATATGGTAAAGGTTGACACACAAGACAGTTGTGCTGCCATTCAGAGGGACCTTGAAAAGCTGGAGAAATAGGCTAAGAGGAATCTTAATGAAAGTCAACAAAAGACCTGCATGTGGTGAGGCATAACCTCACATACCAGCACAGGTGGGGGCCAACCAGTTGGAAATCAGCTTGTCAAAATAAATTTTTTATTCTGGTAGACAACATTGACCATGTGCCTTTTGTGGCAAAGACAATCAAGGAAAAGCACTGCCAGCCGGTCAAGAGAACTCATCCTTCCCCTCTACTCAGCATTGGTGAGACATGTTTGCAGTCCTGGACATAGGTCTGGGCTCCCCAGAACAAGGGAGACACAAATAAACATACCCAAGGCCCCCAGTCAAAGGCCACAAAGATGACTGGAGAATCTCTCATACAAGAACATGCTGAGAGAGTTGAGGTTGTTCAGCCTAGAGAAGAGAAGGCTTGGGTGGATCTTTTATATAAATACTTGATGAGGGACTGAGTGAGGTGTAAAGATGACTGAGCCAGACTCATCTAAGAGGTACCCAGATACAAGATAGGAGGCAATGAGAACAAATTGAATTACAACTGAATCATCAACAATAAAGGATATTCTAGTAATATATCATAGATTGCATTACCTGATAATGTTTTTAAAAACCTAGTTTAAAGACACAATCTTCTTATAATCCTTTTTCTATTTACTAGGGATACTCTGCTTTTTTAGAGGAAAAATAAAACTGCTAAATTAAGCAGATTGCTAAATTCTAGTTACTTAGTGATTAAATATATCACTCATAGCTAAAACAAATCAAGTTTATGCACTGTTATCTTAGATTAAGGTTTGACAAGACAGCTAATAGTGAGAACCATCAGCTACTTATGAAGTTAGTCAGTACATTTTACTGCTAATGAATAATTTTTCCCTTTTCTTTACATGTCACAGCTCTAACTCCAATGACACTGACAAGAATGCAATCAATCTGTTCTTCAGACTAGCCAAAAACTAGTATTTTTATTAGTGTTATTTCACAGAAAAAAAAAAATAAAAAAATTGAGGCATATAAATTACAATTTCATTTGGAAAGCAGCTAGACTCACTCCAGTAGCATTCTTAACTGAATGTAGCTTCTTATAAGAATATATGTACTCAAACATAATATATGCATGTGGGTGCATATGAACATCTTGTCTCTTTGGTTACTGTGTGCCTCTGAAGGAGTTCATTGAGCACCAAGGATGACACTACTATTCCCATTCAAACTTATAGACAACTAATAAATCAGAAAATATAAATGAAGATCACTCATACTGACGATTGTGCTACAGAGCTGAAGGGATAAAGAAAATATTAAAGTTCTATGATTTCTCAGTCGTGGAGTGATAAAGTTCTGACTGGATTACATGACTGAGCTTAGTCAAAGGAAAGATTCTGGACAGCTTGAAGTGGGTGAGACCCTTTTTAGTTTGGGTGGCTGTAAATGCACAAGAATACTCAGGAGGATCATACCAAAGGTCCACCTAGCCCTGTGTACTTTGTGCACTAGTACTCAATATCAAACATCTATTAAAAGGACAGGATAAACATGTAATGAAATTTTGAGAATGGTCTCTTGGTCCCTGGCAGTTTGTGATTTGAAGACTTTGCATTTGCATTTAATAGCTTTCAATGGATAGAAGCTGCCAGAGAAATCAAGTAACTTCTGTCAGCAAGCTTCAGAGCAAGAATATTTTGGTATGCAGTAACAAGACTGTACTTCTGTACAACTACTGAGGTACTGCTGAGTGAAGATAAGCGTCATAGTGAACAGCATAGAAATAGAAGCAGCGGCAGCCTCAGTTTGAAGGAAGAGTCAGAGACATGACCTTCTCTTCTGCTAGGTTTCCAACAATGACAGAGGAAGTTCTTGGCTCTTTTACATCCCTGGACTAAGGAAAGTAAAAATAAAGCATACCCTCCAATGCTTTGGTAAGGATATTTATTCCTTCCCCCCTTTGCAACTTGAGAGAAGAAACTTTTGATGATTTAGAAAAAAAACAAGAAGAACAAAAGCACTTATACGTAACAGAAGTGAGAGTTCAAAGAGGACTCTGATATCTCCTTCCTTATGGAGGAGATGTGAAGTATTATTTGGAGCAGGAAATGCTTACTCAGATGAAAACCTACTATCCTGCATAAATGTTAGAGCTCCAGAGACTGTAATTTTTTTTCATGGTAATGCCATTTTAGGTTTGCAGCATTCTTTTCACATTTGTTTTACTGCTACAACATAAATGACGAGTCTTATGAGAATATTTATCTATAGACATTACTTTAATGACCCTTAATTTTTTCAACAGTTCTGTTTGTTTTGACTATTTCTCTTTCCCAAATCGAGCTGCTATTTATTTTTGTAAGGGCTTTGTGTAAACCTCAGTTTCATTAATGCCTTTCAGCTACTATCTCCAAAGGTTCAACTTCTGAGTAGAATTTTCAGAAAGAAAAATAATTGTTCCTTATAAACCTCTTGTTCTTTTGCAGCTACTACTTAGTACAAATGAAATGCAGCTGCTGCATTCTGAGCCCATGGATTGCCAACAAGTGCATGAACTACACCTCCATGCTTCAAAGATTTAGCACCTTTGAGATCTTGTTAGAACATGATTTGTGACTATTAGTTGTTGCGCTTTAATTAATATATACTCAGATCAGTTCTACTTTTTTTTTTGCACTAAAAACATCAATTCCCTGAACATCCTACAGTGTGAGACTTGCTAAGGTTCTGCTGTATCTCATCTTTTGCTGTGGCTCCTGCAGATGTATCACACATTGCTTCTCAGGGCAGGTTTCTTTTTTTTTTTTTTTTTTTTTTTCAATTCAACATACCTGTATTTTATCATTCTCTGTATCATTTTTAAGTACAAATGTAACAATGAGTCTTGAGAGGACATCTGTTCTCAGTAATTTACCCAGATTTATGCTTTACTGTCAAAACAATACAATTGCAGCTGAAAAAACAAATTCCATACTTAGTCACATATCAGGTGACATCTCCTTCCACACTGGATTTGTGGTCAATGGCTGTCATGACTCATTCCTTAAATACAGGACTTCTTTCTTTGCATAAAGCAAAATTAGACCTACTCTCCCAACTTGTCATGGACTTCCTGTCAACTGCCCACTAAGTATTAGGATGAGTAAATACTGAGCAGGCAATATAAGGTCACAGCTTTTTCTACTCATTGCTATTTAATATAAGAGGAAGAAGTTATACTCCTCACAGTTACATAACAGATTTATTCTGGCCTCATAATAAAAGTGATCCTTAAGAATAAATTTAAACAATGAAAAGGTCCAGTTTGAGGAGAAGTGGAGGCAGTCATGGGACAACTGGAAAGAGTTACCATCACCAGGGAGGAACTGGGATAAATGGAGCACTTGAAATTCCAAAAGAGGAAACTCCCAAGAGAAGAAAGCCCTTACACAAAACAGTTGCTGGATATTAATATTATACCCTCAGGATTTCTTAATATATAGCATTATCAGATCTTTTGTCCCCTTCATAGTAAATTTAGTTGCAGGAAACATATACCTAAATGCCCAAAACCTAGCAATAAACCTATTCTTGTCCAAAACTTGTGTTTTTCAGGAAAGTAGCCCAGTAGACATTTTAAAACAACAAATGATCAACATATTTTAAAAACTACTGATGTCATCTCAATTGTAATGGAACATGAACAGGTTTTTATAATCTGTGACATTTGCAGTCCTTCAATACCCTCAGAAGAAAGGAATACTATTAAGAAGTATTGATTCTCCTCTCCCAGGGAGAAGACATTTACAAAATGGAGGCCTTACATACTTGATCTAGGCAGGGAAAATAGGACCTTTGAGAGTACCTACTAACGTAAGCAGGTTTAGGTATTTTAAAATTTATTTCAAAGGCAAGCATTTTATCTGTTGGAATCTGAATTTTAATTACCTAATTAAATTTAGTATTTTCATTGCTCAAACTGTCAGTGCTAGGATCCATGGTGTCCTTTTGTTCTGCAGAACACTACAGGACTAATGAAAATATTCAAATTGCACAACTTAGCAGACAGTAACAGTAGTAATGTTTGAAGAATCAAAATCTAAGACACTCTTAGCAAGCTTGAGACATTTTTTCCAAAACCAGATAAACAATATAAAGTCTCTGCAACAATAAATGCTGCAAAATTGACTGCAGATAAGGTCATAACTGTCCAAATGAACTGAAACATGGACTTAAAACCAGTTAGTTGTGATAAAAGTGAAACTGAGTAACACAACTGAAAACAAACTAATATTCAAGATTGGAAATCAGATGTTTAAGACATTTTGGCATCACTTTGCTGCTTTTGCATAAGAAAGGGCAGCCTTTGTAAATAACCACTGATTAAAGTCACTTGTTACTTAAACAGTATTCAAAGCAAGACACAATGAAGATGCCACAATGATGGAGTTCTCAATTATATTACAATATATTTAGCTGGTGTTATCACAGTTATAGAATTCTTTACACTTTGATAAGATCAAAATAATTGATTGGTTTGCTTTCTACTGAGAATCTGAACAGCATGAGAAAGTATGTATCTGAATGTTAATAGTATGCAGACAAGTGGTATTTACATAAAGATCCCCTTCCACTGGCTATTTACCTTTGGAACAATAGTATGCGATAGTTTGAAATGGCTTCACGGAAGCAAGTAAAGCAATCTTATTGACAAAGCCATCTCATGATGAATATCACTTAGTAGTTCACAGAGTATTTCGAGGACAGATTTTGTTATCATAAATTTCAAAATACCAAATATCATTCACTGCTTAGACATTCAAAATTTTTACTGAAGTCCACATAGTTTTGAGGGAAGGATGGAAATGAAAGGAAAATATGGAGCTGATACTTTTATTATGTAAACTTAAGACTCTCAGCCTTTTGTATCAGTGAATCATTTGAGCTCTGATTATTAGGATATGTAAGTATTGCTGTCTAAGACATGAACGAGATTGAGAACTTTAGCAAATTCCAATTTAGAGGTATCTAAACCTGAAACATTGGTTTCAGGTCCAAATATCCAAACAACACTTGCAGGAGAGTAAGTCAAATTATTCCATATAACAACAAAAATCTATGGTCTTATTAGCAGAGATCCAAATTTGTATTATAAAGCCTACCTAAAATTTGACATTTTTCTAAAAGATTTTCTAAAAGATGTATTGGCAAACTCACAGGACACTACACATTTCACAATCTACAAAATACTGATATATTTTTATCTGATTTATTAAAAAAAAAAACCCTGAAAACTTTATGAAGGTTTATCACACAGTATGTATATCTAATATGAGAAAATGACCATAAGATCAGTGAACTTGGTATAACAATATTTTAAAGACAGTCTGATGCAGAGGTGTGGATTACAGAATGTAAACTGTGATCTAGACAGCTAAGTTGTCACCTGTATATCAAAGGCACAACATGGGCTAAGAAACACAGTTTGTGAGAAGGCAGGTATATTGTAAGACCACCTTGGATCCCATGTTTGCAATAAATGTCAGTTACTAGATGAAATTATTGTTTTCACCCAGAAGGAACTGCGCTCCCTCCCACAAAGTTATCTAAGCTAAAAATCAGGAGTTACCTTAAATCCAGAATAATTTTCCTTTTGGGTTAATACAATCTATGTAGTCTGGTCAAATCTGGTATAATACAGTCCTGAATCTAGGACAGATTAAATGTCTGTGTTGTAAATGAGAACAGTAATTAACAAAACAAGCTTAGGATGATGATATAAACCCTGTTTAAACACTGGACAGCAGCTCTTGTCTTGAAAGGTATGGGCATAGACTGAATGCAGAAGCTCCAGAATCATAAATTAGTCACTAATACCCAATTAACAGTCACTGAAAAAAAGCATGATGCCAAACACTGGGAGAAGACTGCTTTTACATTAGGAAAAGAAGCTGCAGCTAAGCAAGGGAAAAACACCCAGCTGAAGCTGCAGCAGCTTGGGAATTAACACCTCCTGAAGAATTTTGCATGGAGTAATCTAGGGATATACAAACGACTCAGAAACTGTCCAGAAACAAAACTGTTTTATAAAAGGGTAAGATCCTGAACTGGTGTGGGGAAGGAAAGAAAAGATGGTAGTGAAGAAAAAAAACCAAACAAATCAAACAACAAAACTACTTCAGTTCTAGCTTCCCTTGCAGAAAACCTCTAAAGTTTCATTATCTTGTCAACTAAGACCAACTAAGATACTAAGACCAGTATCATCTCTGTAGAATTTTATATTCACATAAAATATAGGACACAGATGTTAAGGACTGACAGCTTTGAACAGGTATTGGTAATGACTAAGAGGAAGAACTAATTTGTAGTGATAAGGACAAACAATGTGTAAGAGTAATTTATTAGCACAACCAGCGCTGTTAATGATTGTTAGTCTAGCAAAGTGTGGTATGTTGGTTTGGTTTTGGTTATTTGGTTTTGGGGGTTTTGTTTGTTTTGGGGGGAAGGCGGCGGGGGGGGGGGGGGGGTGGTTGGGGTCTTTGTTGTGGTTTGGTTTGTGGTTTTTTAGAGTTTTTTTGTTTTGCTTGTGTGGGTTCTGGTTTTTTTTCAAGAGAAACAGCTAAGAAACTCTGAAGTGGCATGTAGCAGAGTGATACACAGGCATCTCTAACCTTCAGGTCATTTTCAGTCAAAAAGCTATGCTACTGAAAGATGAAGAGGGAAGACGTAGAGTACACTATGATCTGTTCACTGAGGGGGGAAAAATAAGAGTCTAGAAGAACCAGTTAGTATGTATACTTTAATCTTTTGTCTTCTTCAAGTATGCACCTCTCTGAATCCCAGAAGATAATTTCTGGGATTGTGACATCAATGACTGTTCAGCTACTTCATTCAAGCAAGAATTGAAATAACGTTTCTACAAATCTAACCTCTGATCCAATCACCATATAAAGAAATGATACGCAGCAAAAATCAATTACTCTACAGTCCCATTCCAGGTAAGAGTGTTTTTGTATTTTTATAGAGGGAAGACCTGGATAGAAATTTTCAAAGAACTAGTTATGAAGCCTTTCAATGAACTACTTATGGCCAGAAAAAAAAAAAAAGGAAAAAAAAAAAAGTGCATGTCTATGTTATCCTTCCATCAGAATTAGAGCAACATTGTGCCTCTTCAGTTAGTAAATACAGTTTTGATAGACTGCTAAAACATAACAAACAAAACCCCAACAATCCCCACTTTTCATACTGTTGTTGCTATCCTTCCCGACAAACAGATCTACCACAGGCACTTCCCACTGCCAGAATTTGGGTTTCCTAACAGACTTTTTAAATGATGTTGCAAACAAGCACAAGAAGACTTACAAGGAGCTCTGCAGAACAAAAAAACCAATTCATCAGTGGCCAATTTAGTGAATATCAGACTCAAGATGTTCATAGCTTCAGGTGATCCTAACGTCATCTTTTCCCATCTGCTGCTGTTTAATAATCAGTCATTCCAGACTGAACCTTAAGTGGCTGCTAACAAGAGCAAGAAACCTCTTTCTGTACTCTTACATGATTTAATTAAAAAAAAAAATCAAGCTACTAAGTGACAAAGCAGCTATTTACTCAGTGACACAGCTGATCTGTAGATGACAAGTACGTAGTTCCCTGCTACATTAGCTGAAGCCGTAGGTTTAACTACCAGAGGTCTACAAACACATGCAGGTTTATGACTAAGAAGTCAATAACATTGGCACCCGTATTCTAGAAAGCCTGAACATGATATAACAAAGAACAGGACTTGAGAAGTGCTTTAACTTTCCCTGAAAGACTATCAGTTTTCAATCCAAAGCTCTATCAGTCATACATACATGTCTGAGAGAAGAATATCCAGCCTCTTTTGAAACACTTCTAACTATGCATGAATATGCATACCGGTTTCACCCTTTCCTAGTCTCCTGCAGCCTCCTCTATCTTCTGGGAGCTTTAAAAGATTGTCATTGGTAGTTTTCTGATTGGGTTTTGAATTTGCTTCTAAAGAAGTATAAATTATCTGTTCAGAGTGCAGCCGCTTGGTTTCCCATCTTAAGAGAAAGCTTTAGTTTCACACCTCAAGACATGGATAGTCTTATGAAAATAAATCAAGACTTTTGGTCTGAAGAATCTCTGAAACTAAACACACCTACTCTGGAATGGGGAAGAGACAGATAATCATTTATGCCAAAGGTGCTGATCAGGGTTTGCATGGATAACTGTTTAACAAAATCTGCTCAGAGAGAAAATGAGAGTAGCTCCCAATAATTTACACAGTAAGTCATATACTGTTCTGAAGGATTCCAGAAGCTCAGTCTGGGATAAAATATAGCAGTATAGAGGATCGTTAGACATCTTTTTTAGTAACAGATCTCACAGTGTCTATCCTCTCTTTTGGTACAAAAGACAACACAGCATAAATGAATAACTTTAAAAATGCACAGCTGAGGTTCCTTTTAAGGCATTTCAATAGGGACCTCTTGAAATAACAACTGACATACTCAAAGAAAAATCCAAGTACTTCAGGAAGGGCTTACTCTCATAAAAGAACAAAAATGAATATGTAACCTTAGTTACAAGAAAGAAAATGGCTTTGTGATTTGGAACATGTCTGTTCTCAGGTAAGGTAAGGAGTTCTGAGCATAACTGAACTTACAGTTGGTCACGCAACGTTCAATACACTAATGGAAAAATATAAAGCAGCATTGTGAGTTCTAAAATAGTGTGAGGAAAACAGGTAATTAGAGAAGCTCATTAACAAAAGAAAATTGAAGAACCTCTTTGCTCTAAACTTTAATTGGTGAAAATCATTCATTTCTTCTGTCTTCTCATCTCATAGCACATTCAGATAATGAAAACATAACAGCTTTATTTCCAGTAAAACACTAGGTAAAATGTGTCTTTTACATTACTTACCTGTTTTCATTTCTAATAAGCGCTTTTTCTTTTGTTGCCTCTCTTGTTTTTCTTTTTCTGCTTTCTCCTTAGCTATTTTAGCACGCCTCTGTTTTTCTTCTGCTTCCCTTCTTCTCATATTCTCCTTTACTGCTTGCTATGAAAAAAATATACAGTTCCATTATGATTAAAACAAAAACAAAGCTAAACCTTAAAAACAAAGAAAAAAGCCTTAAAATCACATCTTCCAACTAACCTTAATTTATCAAGCCAAATAAATATTTTGCATTCCATATTTAATACATTTTATTCAGAAGAGTAAGCAAATTCAGAATAAATACATTAAAAGCATACTAATTGCCCCCAGATGGGGACTATACATTCAGAAAGAAATACCTTTTAAGAATACATACCTTAATGTAGGAAGAACTCAAAATGTCTAAATTACTTGGTTTTACAAAACTGTAACTGTGTTACTATTTTTATTTATAGAATAGTTTTAACGTTTATTCTCTCTCATGCTGCTTGGGTGACTTAGCTGTGCATTTTTCGTATTCTTATCCACATATGCACTAAATTACTGGGTTTATAAATTCTTGTCTTCTGATTAATACACATACAACATCCTTTATTTTGAATTATAAATAAGTAATCCAAAGCTTCCAATGAAGAAACAAGAACTATGAGTTTCAGTGTTTTTGAAATCACTATTTTGCATATTCAGACATTAAGCAGAAAAACTGTCACATTCAATAATTTTTTAAGACAGCTATTTTAGGATTACCTATTCATTATTTTAGTGTTAGTTATGTACACTGGCAAATTCTCAGTGCTCTACTGTGGCTTGCATTAGATGTGAAGCGCCATGAACCTATTCTTCATTGCAGAAAGTTTCTCTTTTCAGAATGCAGCTACACACAAAATCTCATCTTTCACAATAGATGAAAGTGTCACCTTCTACAAAATGGCCAATATCTTCACAAGGTGTGAGACAGAGGCTGCTCATTTGCAGGGATAATTAATGTCTCATGTTGTTTTAAGCAGGCAAATGTCCAGCCTGCACTGAGAAAAATAAAGTAAGAATGGACTGAAGGGTATTATAAAGCACAGATGAATGTGGATTACAGCAATATTTGCATGGGCACTGTTTGAAGCATCACTTCAACAGACAGTAACCAAAGGAAGAAAAAAAAAAAATTAAAAAAACTCATCTAAATCTTGTGAGGAAATATCTGTCTTCGAAGAAATATAGGTTTTCAATCATGAAAAATTAAAGCAAAATGGATTTTTTAAACAAAGCAAAAACTACTTCCACCGTGTCTTCACCAGAGTCACCTCTGGAGGAGGGGAGGAGCCTGCAACAAAATATTATAATTCTGGATTGAATTAATTGTAACAAATTCTTTGCTGATTTTCAGACTAAGTATTCTGTAAAATAAACGTCTGGGCAAAACTCAAATAAGACTTGAGACAAGTACCGTTTCGGCAGAAATTACGCACTTTCCTAAACAGAGTGACCAAGGAAATTTCAAGGAAATTTGCATCTACTTCTTCCCACAAAATAGAACCAGTAGAACTCAAGCCTTAGGCTACAGTCATCCAAATGTAGGTGTTTATTCCTTTCTAATCACGATGATCCACTGGAGTAGATTTAGTCGCTCACTCTTCATATTCAGTGCAAATTGGATGCTTTGGAGTATAACACCTTGCCTCCAGCCTTCTTCAAGCAGGACACTGGTTCCCTGTCATAACTTAAAATTTCAGGCTGATATGTCTTGGTGTCATTTAAGACATCTCTCCAGGAAACCAGGAACTTGTGTTCTGAGGTCTTCTTTGAAATATCAGGTAGATAACTCCCTAAATTCCACTGTGTTTTGTATGCATCACTCTTGACTAGAACACGACATTAGACACTCGCTCACATACAGATGCCAATGTTTAGAGGTCTGGGTCCTAGAAACAAATCCTCTCCTATGTGCTCTGTGTGTTTTCAACACAAAACATAGGTGTCTAAAGTTCTACAAAATATTTATACAAAGAATTGTCACAAACCTGGCTAAGATGAACACGTATTTGTCTCTCATACTGTTTGCATTTCAAAGATGAAATGTCTTAACACTTCCTTGTTCCAAAGACCAAGAAAGTTAGACATGGTCTGACCACATCTGCTATATATGAGCAGCGCTGCAGTCAGCATACAGCACAGTATGGAAAGTTAACTTTCAGAAGAATTACCAAAGTATGCATCTTTTGTATACTGTGCTAAGGCCTGGAGTTTGATATGGAGCCATTCTTGGGTTGTCTCTTAGGCTTTCCAGAATTGTTTCTGATTTTTACTCGAGTATTTGCATAACATAAAAGAAAAATATTCCAGAATCTAGGGAACAAACTCTTATGGATTGCTCTTCTCCTTCTCTAAGTCACATTTCTCCTATCAACAATCTAGTGTTGATAGGAGCAAGAGGTTCCTATAGTCCTGTGACTGGCACACTGTCTTGGACAGGAAAATTACTGACTCAAAGCCTCTTCACTTTCCTGCAACTGCAGGAAAAATCTAACCATGAGATAAACACAAGAAGAGGAAATACCACAACTGCTTCATCTTATTTCAGAAAGCCATTCTTCCAAGGAAAGGAGTGAGCCTATTGGCACTACCTCTGATGCTGTGAAAGCACAGAGGGAGGTTAACAGATATGTCTGATACTTAAGATGTTCCAGCTGAACCAGATTTGGGAGTTAAAAGGACTGAAGGTAAGGTGCTTCAACTATTTTTTGGATCTGGCCAACTAGATTTGGTGCTCCAAAGTACAGTCCAAAGTTAGCTATAAACCTAAGGTCTATGGCTCCAGATCTTTTAATCATTTTAAATATTTTCATTCACTGAGAACACAAAAAAGCATTGTAAGTAGGTAAGTACCGTATGTAAATCATCCACTTTGACAACAAGGATGACTTCACTTCACTTTTCCATGCCTACTGGTGACTTAGTTTTGGACTTTTTTTAAGAATCCAATGATTTTTCAGCACTAAATTTAAAAGTCTTTTGAACTAAGTTTTCTAGGGTGCCAACCACCTTCAGTTTCTGTCAGTAATCAAGACCAATGCTGAACAATTCTGAAAATCAGACTTCAGGTGTCTCACACTAGGCATCTCAAAAATCTTTTCCAAAAAGTCTCAAAACTGGGCAGCTACTCAATATTTTATTTAATGTCACTGAATGATTAGAGGTTTCATGCCTTATCTACACACCTTTTTCATAGAACCTTCAAACTGTGCTCTGCAAGACACAGTTATTAATTTTCCTCAAGGTTTCTTCTATCATGCTCATCAATAATATCAAACAGTTTCAAAGCATTAATTAATCTATCTTTATAACACTGCTGTGAAGCAGTATCAGTGCTAATTTTACAGACACAGAAGAGAAATATAGGGAAATTAAGGTAAAGCACAACCACTTCTTTGAGTCTCCAATTCAAGATGAACCTAATCATTTAGAATTCTTACCCTACAGCATTTAAATGGGAGGTGTGGTTTCAATATAAGAAATTAAAGCTATACAACTATTTAGTAATATTTAGCAATTTTGAAATCAGACTCCCAAGTTTAAAATTAGGCACTGATCAAGTTAGGAAAACATAACCAATGCCCACATTGAAAAATCTGGGATATGTAACTTGCCAAGAAAATTATTGTGATTGAAGACTTGTGCCTTCTGTGTTTTTAGCTGTGAAACTCCGAACTAGCAGAGGGCTGGTAATCTTTACGTTCCAGTGTTTGTTAAATATGGGTTCCATTTTAAATCCTTTCCTCAAAATAGAGGGACATAGGAATTTAAAACTCTTTCTCAATATCTATAAAAAAAGTATTTTTCCCTATGTATGCCCTGAGACGTGTCTGAAAACATTAAAAAAAAAAAAACAACCAAAAAACAATCAACCAAGCAACACCAAACAGGACTGAGAAACATGCAAGCAACTTAAATAAGTGTGTTGTAATGACATGCATTAGGCTGCAATAAGGAGTAGATGGTAAAATGGCTAATTGAATCTTTCTACAGATCAATAGGCATGAGCTGGATCACTGCTTCAGATTTTGTCACAAAGCTCATGCTCCGATAACATTCCTGCAGAAGTCTAGCCAGTAAGTTAAGCTATGTAATCACAGGCAGCCAGATGTAACATGAGTCATCTTTTCCAAGTTACCCAAATTATTAAATTCACAGACAACTGGGGACCTGTCTTTCTATTCTTCCATTTCATCATCAAGAAAGAGTTGCTTACCAGTCAAGTGTTCAGAATCCAAGAGAAAAAAATATTTTTGCAAAGATAGCTATTTCAGATGACTCTGAGGCAAAGCTCTGCTAAGAGTGAGTCTGAATTATGGTTATAACTATGTTCTGAGCTCTACGCAAAAGGCACTATACAACAACGACCTGGATCAGCCTAATGTCTCTCAAATGTAATTAAAATATTTAAAATAATAATACTGATAAAATAATAATTCTTAGCCTCTCCTCCCAAATATAATCCTTTTTAAAAGGAAAAGAATAAAGCAAGCATTTAAAATGCATAAAACCTAAAATCCCAGACAATCTATTGTCACAAAAATTAAAGGTCTTTAGAAACAGACTGAGTTTGAGGAAAATATTATATTTTCTTAAGCTAAGATAAGGAGCTCTGAGATTCCATAGCAGGGAGCCTGCTTACAAGTGCAAAACTTGACACTGATCAAGTGCTGCAGATAAGTGAAAAATTAAATGAAATAAGATCTTGGGTTTGGATTTTGCATGGAAAAAGTGTGTATTATAAATACAGAATAATTGCTAGAATATTTAAGCAAATAGCAAGCATCCTTTAAACAGAAAATGTAGTTGTGTTCAAAACCAGTAGTTTCAGATTTTTTCCCCCTCAGGTTATATATATGTATATAAGAGGCTCAGTTTTAAATTACCTTCATTGTTTTCAAACAAATTTCCAATTCTTTCAGAGAGAAATAATCCACAAATAGTAATTCAAAGCTGCATTATCTTTAGGATGTCCTAAGAATTTCAGATGTGCAAAGTAAAATTTCTGATATGAGTATCACATACCATTTGAGGAAGAAAATTATTTTTCGTTTGTTCAGTAACTGAGAGATGAAAAAATAATTTCTAAGAAATGTGGACATAAAATAAACAGATTGTACCATGAACATTGTCCTGAAGTTGTTTAAATCCGTCAAAAACTCCTCCACTGAAACTTTCTTCAGATCAATGGCATAATATCCCATCACATTCTGATAGAGTTTTTCCATGTTCTCATGCATCCGTGAAAGTTTCTGAAAATCTTCTTTGGCATGAACTAGAAAGCTGTACACTGCTGTTAAGGCTGCAAGAATGCTCAGTGAATCCAGACAAACCCACAGTTTTCATTTAACAATGATCTGTATTTCATACACATTTGTCATTTGTATCAAATGAAGTATCAAAAGAATTTCTTCAAAGTCATATATGCTTCCTAGTATTTACTGTGTGTATTTGACCTATTAATAAAATCAGGGTGCTTTCATCAAATTTCCTCAACCACTTGAAATTAAAGGATTACTCCATTAGCATATACTTTTGTATGAAATTGAATGTACGGGACTAATCTAACTTCAAGCATCTATATGTAGTTTACTTAGCGTCTCTGTCTCCTTGTTGAAGCTAAAGGTTTAGGTATGTAAATTACATTTTACATGGAATTTAGGTACAGATACCAACAACTAACTTGAAACTTTAGCATATCAAGAAGTTGTGTGGTTCCTGCTAAAACTGGAGTAAAATTAGTTGTTAATAAACAGCTGTATCAAAAGTAAAAATTGTGAAAGATTAAAAACTTCATTTTATCAGCCTTTTTTTTTTAGTTATATATGCTGTTGCAGCAACAGCAGTGCATTAATTTCTGTTCCTCGTGGCTACATCAGGTATTTATGCTTTCTCCGAGGCTATTTGTAATGTCAATAAAAATTTAATTAAATTAGAGATGAAAACAACAGAACTACAGGAGACAGACAATTCATAAACAGCAGAAAAATACTTAATAACAAATGAAACAACCTATGTTTATTCAAAACTTTTGATAATACAGTTTGCCAAAGAAGCTCAAAGAAGAGATATTGTGCATAGTCATTTCCTTATGTAGGACAACTTCATGAAGTGTTTACTTCAATGGAATGGTAGCTAAACAAATGTTTACGTTTCATTATTTTCCTGCTGCAGGAAAGACTTCAAAAGACAAGAAATGGCAATTTTACCTTTACTCCCAATTTCCCAGCCCAACTCTTGTAAAAGAGAATTTGCAGTATTTGTATGCTTTATACTACAAATACATGCGCTATGGTCACTTTATTTTATGAAGCACAGGGTTTTTAAAGTCTAGACAAATAGCATTTTTGTCCACCATGCTGTTTTAAATACACAGTAACAGTTTCCTGCTGGGTGACTGCTTTCACTCTTCAGTTTTTTTGTGATGTACTCTTATTTTAATAGAGGCTGAATCTCATCTGAATTTCACTATTAAATGCCCTTCTGGTTTGTTAACATTGTTTTTAAAATACAAAGTAAGCAGTTAATATTTTGGGACTGGGGTTTTTTTGTGTCATATAGAATCCATGCCAGAAAGTCATACAATAATATTCTCAGAACATGCAGGAAAGGAGAAATAGTGCATTTTCACACCATTCAAATTAGTCATTATGATGGCTATTAGCTAGGTCCTTAAGGGCAGAACAGTCTCCGGTCTGACAGTCTTGTAGAAAATGACTAACTAAAGCCTAGATTTTGAAGATTTTAAATGATACACCTTCCATCACTCCCAAATCACTTGACATCAGACTTTCTCTTCTTCTGAGAAGGCTCCTTAGCCAGTATGAGCTTCTTTCCATTTTTCTATTGACTTCACAAGATGCAGCTCGTGAGCAGCTTCAGACTGCCTGTGCTGACTGACTAGCAACAGCTCAAAGTTCTTGATGTTGCTGGTCCACTACTTCTTCCATATCAGTTTGAATCTCTCTACTTAGCTCCCAAGATGCACAAAGCTTACAGTAAACTACCCTTCAGATTTGGGTTTCTTGAAAATTCTTAAGGATGTTCAAAAAGCTACCATGGTGGGACAGTAAGGAAAGCTGATGAGAGGTTTGTTATCTAAAAGCTGCCCACATAATAAATTAAGAAAGTATTATGAGAAACAAGATATGATAACACACAGGTTAGGACCATCAAAAGAAATGTCAACAGTTCAAAAGAACTCAAACCAAAACAACAAACAACTGTAATAATGGAAAACAGAAAAATTAATGCTGACTGAAACTAAAAACAAGCATTTCTACACCCTGTTTAGTTTAGGTCCTACAATTTAGGATACTTATTATTTGTGATTCTCATATCACTAGAAGAACTTAAGGGCAACTACACCTTTTTGTTGTTCAATTATAAGGCTGCTTATTCCCACAGAGTGGAAATGTAAAGGAAAATTATATAAATTTGTTTTGTTGTCACTATGTATAAATGACCTGTGTCAACCATTCCAGTAACTTTCTTCAGCTTTCTAGGAAGGAAAAAAAACTAAGAAAAAAAAAGAAATTAAAAATACCAATAAAATGTATAGTTCATTTTGTAAATGAATGATATGACAGAGGATATCCTGAAAAGGAAACCTTGGGAGGTGGGGAGGTTACAGTTGTGTTAACAGAGTTCATATATGCAGCTTCGTTTATACTGTTAAAAACTGACTCCCCTTGAATACGTAATGCACAATTTTAAACTCAAAACACAGCACTCTGGAAAGATGTTTTACTATCCAGAATTTCAATGCCAGACACGATGAATCCTGAGATTTTTGTTTTCCATCTGGTGCATTATGGGATACCCTAAGCTCTTGGCATTCTACTGAGACTGTGCTTCAATTTAGGTATTTTTAATAAATCCTCTTTCCTTTTTTCCATAAATATGGCTTTTGTTAGCCAGCGCTAGCTAAACTGGAGACAACAGGGAATACTACTGAGTACAGCAATCCCACCTGTAATTATTATGAACAGGTTGATATATATGCATTATCAGCTACACAATTCATTGGCTTTGGATGAATGAAGACAGAAGTACAGCAGAGCTGCAACCACAGGTGGGAGGAGAAGGAAATCAAGAAGTTAGATATTTGTTAACTTTTTCTGAAGTGGCTTCATTTCACAGACTGCCTTTCTGGACTCATGGGACCACAGATCATTCTGCTCATTAATGGAACAGGAAAGCAACACAGGGCTGAGAAAAGTAATATCTGTGGCAAAATTTCTAACTGCTGTATATTTAGTCTTGCATATTCATGACAGCTCTTTTCATAGTGAATTTCTTGTCTGAAGTTTATACAGATTTTAATATATTGTGGTATATAAAAATATACCACATCTAGCAGCAAGTCAACTAGAAGTATCAAGCCGAGTAAAAGCAGCTGTTACCCTAGAACAGATAATGACTGATGTAAATCTCTACCAAATATTTCCTTAAAAGACTCCATATTGACCGCTTGTGATTTTTTCAACAACTAACCCATGTATTAAGTGTAGACAACTGAAAAAAAAGAATATTATTCTGAATAAGAACAAAAGATTAACAAGTGCATAAATACTGCATATATTTTAGCAGAATCTTCAAAATGGATCTGGGATTGCCAATACAACACCCAGCAACAACAGCCTCTGTAAAACCACAGCAAACTTTTTGAAGACTGGTGCAAAAAGGCTTTGAGGTCACTTCTAAGCAGCATTTTAACAAATAATTATTTACTAAGGCCGAAGCGTGTGAACATTGTAGGCATCAAGTTCTTGGGAAAATAGTTGCAATTGTCTGAAAAATACATGTCTCAGACTTCTTTTTATATACACATAGCTAAGTTCAACTGTAAAATTCCGTATCTTAAAATAATAGTTCAAGAAACACATACAAATGTTTAGATTTTTAAATTAGTACCTTCTGAAGAGTATTTATTAAAGAATACCTTTTCCCTGACTCACTCACTCCTACTTATCTCTGTTATAATACGAAACCAAATAGACATGTATTTGTATCACACAGAGCCACTGCATCCAGCGCGTATATCCCCACATACTGTGAGAAAAACCAGCGCTAGCTCTAATACATGCCTGAAATCCAGCCCAAATATTAAAGACCTGTGTAAAGGAATTATATATTTAAATTAAATTTTCACTGCTTGCCAAAGCCCTCTCTCATTACTTGCCCACATATTTGGACCCTCTCCCGAAGAGCAACATACAATCTTTTCTTCACCTAACAAGCTCAGGTCCTATAATTCTTTCAAAGTCCTTAAGATGTGAGGCCATCCTACAGACTTCAGTTTATGTTGCACAGATGGAAATCTAAACTATGAGACCAATCAAGTAATTGATAGTTTAGATGCAGCATATAGTCTCTTGCAATTGAAATGGGTTTTTTCTATCTCGCTTGAATCAGGTCCTGACTTGGCTAAGTGCTGTCCTTCTCTTTTTGCAATGTCAACAAATCAAATAACAAGGAAAGAGAAATAGAAAACTGATGAAAAAGAAAAGACTGTTCTTAGCTGAAAGATAGCAACCAGCTTATTGTCTCTAAAGTATTATTTCCATATGCTTCTGTAAAAGTTGCTGTCAACACTATGTTCAGTGGTAGGCTGAAACTTGTCAAGAGCTTAGAAAAGCTTAGTCCTTAGCTGGACTGATAATGAGTATGTTGACTAAATTACTTAATTAAGCTTTTAATATACAATTTAAATACTCTCCATAAACTCACTGAATTTTTATTTTGAACATACAAGTGTATATTGTTCGCTGAGCTTTTTAATGAACATTTCACTCAATGGATTTAATACTCTTGATCATTATCAATTCAATATTCTTTGACTTTCCCAATGAAAGTAAACAGAAAAACTGCAATAATAACTATAATTTCTTTTCAGCTAGCCTACATAAGGTGACTGACAAACTAACACAATCTAATATATAGGAGAAATATTCGTAATTATAGACTTTGCCAGTAAAAGAGTGCACCAACTGTGCATATATCTGATTTCCTAAAGAAATAAGAATGCTAATCAGTTCATTAGGGGCCTTTGGGTTGTGATATTTAGCGACAGGATGTAATAGCCTGCTTGTCCATGGAGCCTAATTGTACTCAGGATGAAAAATTATTTCCAACAAAGTACCATCCTTCCTTTTTCAGATTTCCTGCTGGTTTCTTTTTATGAACTGCATGGTTTTCAAGACATCAGCATCATTCAGCTTTCCTTGTCATAGGAATAAAAGTAAAGACAGGTCCAGGCTTCACCACGCTGTGCAGGATTATCTAACCTTTACATCAAACCTTTTTTGCTTTGTAATTTATTGATGTTCCTGTTTTTCTAAAAATGTGCTTCTTTAATTAGTGTATTCACAGACATTACTAGAAACCATATGAAACTTTACCATTTTGAAATTACTGCCTGTCTGCTGGGAGACGTAGTAGGTGATAGCAAACTATTCCTGTTCATAGTATTTACTGTTCAAAATAATGTATTTGAATGGTCTAATACAATGAAATATGTAGTATGGCTGGTTGTACCTGTACTGATTTATTCTGAGTAACACCAAATACTCACCTCACCTGTTTCTGATAGCAGTCAATATCCAATGATTAAGGAAAGCAAAACAGAAACTTGGCAAGTATAGCATGATATTTCAATTGATGTAGTATTTAGTTTTTAACACACTACACGTTAGTGATTTTTTTTTTTCTGAGCTAAAGCTACCTCTGGACTACTGTGCTTAATAGCTCCAGACCTACTATCTTTAGCTAACTATCTAAGCCTTATATGAAATTCATGCACATTTTCAGCCTCTACAATTACCTAAAAGTAAATGCTACAGTTTAATTATCTGCTGTGCTGGAAAATATTTTACATAGGATGAATCCTGGTCATTTACAAGACATAATGAGTATGTTCCTAACTTTCCTCCTGTATGGCATACAGAATTAGAAGTATTTTTCTAACTTTTTTGATTTTCCATCCTCAGAGTCCTAATCTATTAAAATATCCCTTATGCAGAAACTATTGCCTACTGCTGGTCATTGTCACCGCTCTCTGCCACATCAGTAGGTATGGAGTATAGTTTGAGATGGGATGATGGAAACACTCAAGATGTAAGAGTATTACAGATTTTTACAGGAACTTATATATGTTTTTAACTGCAGTTATTCTTAAATAATGCTTTTCCTCCAGATCTATCACTCCTACTCTTTTGTCCTCATCTGGCAGTACCTTCCTTTTGACATGAAGTGGGGGTTTTTTGTGTGGTTTTTTTTTTTCTGGGGGTGGGGGGGGGGAGATGGATTTTTTTCCCGCAGCTTTTGAGATGCTTGAAGAAGATGACATGTAGATCCTTCTCTGCATTTCCTAAGATAATCACCATCCTTTTTAAATAATCAGTAAACTGCTCTAATGATCTTCATATGTGGGAATGAAAATTCAACCCCTAGAAAAGATATTTATTGACAAGGTCAGCCTATTTAGTCTGACTTTTATTATATTTCACCTTTCATACTTTTCTGTACAACTGCGACTTCTTCCATTTTAAATACAATTTATAACCTTATATCACAGTATTCCACTCCTTGATATCAAGTTTCAGAAAAGTCCAATAAGTCAGTAACCCATAGGGAAATTAGGCATCTTACGTAATCTTTTTTTTTATTTTAGATGTTTGATATTAGCATAGAAGTACTTCTTATTCCTCAACTTAGTTTTCCTGTGCTCTCACCCTTAAGTGAAGCTAATTGTTTCAGAGTATTCTCCACTCATTCTCAACTGTATTTTGTTAATTTCTTTCCTATCTCTTTAATAGGCATGGAAGTTTTATAACCACATCCTCAAAGAAAGCTATATCCTAAATTATCTGTTACTTCAAACTCCAGTCCTCAGCTTAAAAATGCAAAATTTAATGGGGTATTTTAAGTGCCAGCCAACATCATGACTATTTCGATTAAGAAGAGTCTGTCCTTTTTCATGGGTTTGATTTCCTAGTAAGTGCTTCCCATTCCTAATTTCCTAGACTACACATCATTTTCTTAAGGAAGCACAGACTTTGTATAGGCCTAGCAATATTATCATGGATATGTTTTCCTTTAACTTCCTAGATAATAGTTTATCTTCTGCCTTCAGGACCCCTCTCCCAGTTCTCCTGTTATGCTATTGGCTTCTTCAGGGACAAAACTTACGTTTCGCACTGTAGAGACACCATGCTGGTGGGCTCAAACATATCTCTCAAAAACACATTGAGCTGGAATAAAAAAGCCAGCAACAACAACAAACAGAACAACCTCATCAACAAAACACTCGACCTTGTAAAAAAATTAGTAGCAACGCTGAAAAGTAACAGATAACCCACTGAGTCCAGAGAAGGCCTAAAGCTAAGTTGTAAACGCTTTGGTTGCAGCTAGTCTACTGAAGAGGAAACTGGCCCTAATGCAGCAAGAACCAGTGTATCCACCTGGCCTCAGGGTCCCTTGCCATCTTTTATTTAATAGTATGAGATTAATCAAGACGGTCTCCTGAGTTCCCCTGCCTTTGTACATAGCAAAGTGGTCTTCCAGTAAGGTAATAACCTAACCATGCCTGCAGAGGAAGTTTCAACCTGTCTCTCTATCTGCTGCTATTTCTGCTTCCAGATTGGTCTCAGTGCCAAGCATATATGACCATCATGTCTTAGGGAGGTTTAAGAGAAAGAATGTTTTGGCTTTTTTCCTGCTATAATTAAATATCTTCATCTCACTAGGCTTTCTTATGAGAGAGACAGGCATTGAAGTCAGCTGCAGGACTTGGAATAAATAGTGAGAAAAGGAATTTTGGCAAAAATAAGACCAGAAAACAGTTTTCACATGCTATGAATCTCATTTCTGAAATAAGAGAAATTTTCTGGTTCTGTGGTTGCATGTACAAAAACACTCACCCTGGTAATGCATACACTAGAAAATAAATATACACAGGGTGATGGACATATTTTTCTAAGACACAACACTAAAGTGAAGTCCTTAATATTCTTATTATAACTACTTTTCACTAAGTTAATAAACTTATACACATTGTAAAACCTGACAGGTAGGGTTTTGTCTTGTTTTGGTTTGTTTTCTTTTTTTCTTTTCTTTCTTCCTCCTTATTCAATCCACTACAGATGAATCCTTTAATTGCACTGTTCATATATCTAGCTTTTGAGGGGAAAAGAGGGTTATATTTTTCAAAAATAAATATTACAGAGTGGACAGAAGTTATGCAAAGAAATTTAAAGTTAAGATAAAGCAATAAAATTACTTCTGGTTTGTTGCCTTTTTTTAAAGAATACACCAAAGGATATTGACATTTTTCCTACAAACTTATCGTGCTTATCTTCAGGAACTGGAAAAGTCTGCAAATCCTTCTCAAGCTGTTGGAGTTGTCTCTCCATATGCTTCAGGCTTTTCTCCAGGTTTTCTGCTGAGACTAAAATACAGAACATTCATTCTGTTAACACCTTAAACAAGAAACATTGTTTGTAAAATACATGAGTTAAAACCTTACCCAATTCAAAATACTACATTTATAATTCTGAAACAAAAGCACACTGAACAAATTACAATACAAAATGAGACGGTCATTCTACAGTGTTCAGTTCCCCTCACATAGTTGCCTTATTCTGATTAGATGCATGCTGTCTGAACACTGCATTTTGTTTTATTTCTTTTTATGCCTAGGGTTTTGCACTACACTTAAAAGTCTATTTCAAATAACCTGAGATATGCATATGCCAGTCTGTCTCTTCTGATTAACCAAAGGACAAGTTCTGAAGCTACTTCAAGAATCACAAAGCTTTCCTCAATCTCATTCTGTTAAAATGGAAAAATAGGAACATCCATGTGGAAGACCATGAAGAAAGTAAGACCCTTTAAACACAGATAAAACGGGGCTATTAAACACCTACTCATGAAACCTAAGACTCGATTCCCTAGTTTGAAAGCATGGTGCATGGTGAAAAATACAACAACAGAATTTCTCAGAACAAAAGTGCTTGCAAAGCTGGAGGGAAGTGCAAGCACTTGAAAGGATGTGGCAGACCAAAACAAGGACTTAGGAAAAAGAGTAGAGATGAAACATCAGGGATTTCTAGAAGAATGTAGAAAAAGTGCAAATTTTCTTTATCCATTTGATGCAAAGCATTGAAGCTGAACATTTGATCCATAAACAGCTGATTAAAATATCAAGACCATACAAGTAACCTGAATATAACTCCTGTTAGCATGCATTCTGTCTTATGTTAGTAGGATCTGTAGAGGATCCATGATTTCATTCACTTGGTAGAGTTATGTGATGGAAAATATAAGATGCACATACTGAATATATCTTTCTCTCATAAAAGCCTGACAGAGTCTCCAAATGACTACAGTAAAATGTTGCATAGCAACAACAATCCCATTCATAGCACAAAGGTTAACACAACTATAAAATTATCAATGGCAACCTGTTAAAATGCTAATGTGAACCAAAAAATAAAAACCCAATCAATTTGAAAACAATCAACTTTTATAAAAATAATAAGGGAATATAAATCTATGGTCATATTGTAATTTATAACTCATCATTTGATTTATAACCACAATTTTTAAAACTCTGTTTACTCAAAACCACTCTTTTCCTAATGTACGTTAGACTTGGCAGATTTTCACTCAGCGATTGCTAAGCCCAAACCATCACCAGGTAGGTCAGTTGGCTTCAGTAGTTAAGAAACTGCCTTGTTTGGGTAGCAGAGCTAAAATCAGAACCTGATAATGCCGTCTATACATGTGTTTCAGTCTTCACGTGTTTCAGAAACAAACCTTATTTTAAGAGAATGTCATACTTCTGCTGTCTGAAGAAACCATTGAGGGTAGGCACACATAATTTTAAGACAATGATTTACTTAGCTGTTAAGGAACACAAAATATATAACTTGTGCTTAATATAACCATCTATAAGACTGTTCACAATACAGTTTGTCTTGCATGAAAAGCATTAACGGCACAAAGTATATAAAATGTCAGAATGATGAGACCCAGCAGTTACTCAGGTTCAAAAACAAAGCAAGAAAAACCCAAAAAACCCAACCAAAAAAAATAACCTCTACATCAATTGCAGGTAGCAGCTGAGTAACAGCTACATTCTTTAACCCAGATTTAAAACAAACAAACAAAACCCAAAAAACCCCCAAACCAAAACCCAACAGAAGAAACAGAAGAACAAAAACTAACAAAAACCTCCAAATGCCCCACCAAAATCCACCAAACTCTGTGCCTAGAGTTGATGAACATATTGTACACAAGAGATTTTCAAATTCTTGATTCCAGTAAACTCTTTTTTCTATTACTTCAGTTCTTTTAATATTGAAAAGTTACATAATTTATCAAGAATCTTTATGTGCCTATCTTGTTCTGAAAAGTTTTTTTTTTTCCCTTGTCATGATTTTAAGTTGTTCCCAAACATAAAAATTAAGCATTCTTTTGATGTCATAGAGTCACAGAATGGTAGAGGTTGAAAGGGACCTCTGGAGATCATCTACTGTAACCTACTAGTTTCCTGTCCAGCTTGAACCCGGGAGCCCAGAACTGGACAACATACTCCAGAAGAGGCCTCACCAGGGCAGAGCAGAGAGGGAGGAGAACCTCCCCAGCAGTGCACAGCCATTAGACATATTTTCCTTTAAGACTGTATTTCTGGTGACAGCCTCAAGCAAAGGATGGAACACTATATGCTGGTATTAGTTTGGTACTATTTTCTTTGCAACTTCCAATTTAACGCAAACAGGTTGAAGAAAATAAAATCTGTAACTATAAGCAGCTCTTCAACAAAAAGATCACATTAAATACTTGCCAATCTTCCCTTGTGCCTCTCTGGAAGGCACGGTATAAAATGTGAAGGGACATAAAGAATGGTAGAAAAGATAAAAGTCCCTAACTTTGTCTCCTAATCTTGTGAGGATCCAGATATAAACCCCAGCCAAAGTGAAGTAAGCAACGCATGATAGTTTGGAATAAAGTAAAACTCGGATTTTGAAGGTTAGTGAACCCAAAAAGTGAAGTTGTTCGTTAAATACAATGCAAGCATGCCTGAACACTCTCTCATTTACAGTCTCTGAACTCTCAAACTCCTTTCTCAAAAAGGCTCCAGATATTTTTATTGGCAATAATTAGGTCTCCACACCTTCTGCCTAACATAGTTAAAACAACATTTTTATTAAAGTTTACTCTCTTGATTCAGGTTTTCATGGTATTAACCATGCTTGTGGCAGAAGCCTCTTCACCTGCTTCTGTTTTAAAACGTTTCTGTATAGTATTTCAGATGATGAGTCACCAGCTCTTTTAATGTTTGCATTGCTATTTCTACAGTTCTACTGGAAATACCTTATCTGATTATCTTACGATAAAATATCCTTTTTTCTTGACCAAAGCTATTATTACAGTATCAAGATGCCTGATCTTGTACTCCATACTATTGATTTTCATTTCTTTTACTCTGCTTCCTGAGAATCATTCAGTGATGACAATCCAAACCCCACCTTGGCTGGCAAAGCTGTCTAATCCTTTGTCAGATACGCTCAATGACTCAATACCACAATTATTTTTTTTTTTGCTCTATTCCTTTTAGACAGTACTTTGTTTCTTCCACTTTTTATTCTAATGAATATTCTCCCATTTTATATAATGTCAAATGCTCTCCTGAAGTCAACATAGATTTCAAAAGTCAAAAAAGAAGAACCTAATATTCAAAGCTATCAGATTAGTCTACTACCAATAAATTCATTTTCATTTTATGCTACTCTAATTAACTTCCATATATGATTAATCTTTTCTCTATGAAGGTTCATGTCAGTAAGGTCAGATAAAGAGTTGTGTAATTGTCTAAATCATTCTTTTCTCCTCAGTTCCTTAAATATTCTGTAGATACACAACATTACCATAGCCACAGCAAAAATTGGTAAATAAAGGACTTACTAAACTTTTAGTTCCATATCTCAGGTATTTCAAATGCAGAAATGGAAACTAGTATTTACAATATGAGAACACAGTGCCTTGATTTTTTTCTTTCAAGAAATTTCTATGGAGACATTTTGGTCCCCTCTCCCTCATCCCAACAGCATTATTTTTGGTTAACTTTAAAGCAATATTTAATCTAGTTTTGAGACTATACCTGTTTTATCTAAAATCTTAGAAATAATTCTCCAAAGAAAAGCAATGCTACTTGTGTGCTCTCTTGTTTATATTGCCGTATACTTTCTGCTACTACTTGCAACAGATATTTCAGCTAATATTTCAGAAATCCTATGTTCTGCCCACCCTGTATGACAATTTTCTTGAATGGTTGTAGTCTCCATAGTAAGAGAATCTTCCTCTTGCCAACAGTTATTTCTCTTCCTTTGTGCTATTCTGGTCCCTATATTCTGAGGGGAGAGAATGAAAAAGTGACAAGCTGATCTCTAGCCTGATGCAGAAAACTATACCATATTATTAAAAAAACCCTGAAAATATATTATTGCTCTTGCCATTTGAACTTCTTACTGGACTGAGTTTACTGAATAATTCTCTAAAATTTCCACCTTATTATTGATGCAGCATTTAAAAGTAAAGTTAAATGACAAAATATAGCCTAGCATTGCCCCCTCCTTAAAACCAGAGAAATCCTCTGGTATTGTCAGATGAGTTTAGAGCGCTAACAAATAAATATTCCAGAGGCAAGTATTAGGTTTCTGTAAATACCAATAAAGGCCTGAAATATCCATTAATAGTGGAATAAGATCCAGTTGGATATACTCACTCAATGCCACAGAAGAATGAAAATGCAGTATTTATGCTTTATTTCTCCCAAGATGACATTTTCTCTTGTCTTCTATGGCCATTTTCTGACTTTCTTGTCTTATTATTATTATTTTTATTTTTCTTCTCTGTGTGCAATAGGCGTATACAATACTCTCATTGAAATCCTTTTTCCCTGAAAGCTCTGACAATGCTGTTGCCTCTTGAGGCTTTGATCTTTCCCTTCTGTAGTCAAAGTAGACTCCAATTGCACACACAAAAGCAGCAGCTCTCTAAGCAGGATTTAAATAATTTTCTCCTATTTTGAATTCAAGTATGAGTGCACTAATGTAGTGTAATTGGTAAACAATGCATAAGCACTTTTTGTACCCTGTTCCCTAGTAATAACAATACTATTATCAGCAAGAATAGGCCTCAGACCTTGTGCCACCTGTACCCTATACTACCCACACAAGAGTCCTGGCCTGCAGTACCTGATATAAACTTCTTTGAGAACCTCCCAGGTGAAATGCAGCCTGACACTACGTCTTTTTTTACAAAGCACAGATTAATCTTAGAACGTGAAAATGTGGGCAAAAGGTGAAAACAGAAATATCCGAATGACAAACAATTCACTGATGGCCAGTTATTCATCACTGGATTGCTACTGAAAAAAAGAAGCCGCTGCTAGGGCAAGGGTGGGGAAAAACAACCAAGCAACATGATATGGAGCCTGCCCCAGAGTGGGAAAGGAACATCGCCCAGTGTTGCACAGTACACGGTGATATGGAGCCGTGGCAGACTAAGAGTTGCCAAAAAAGAAGAATCAAATTTGGAGGAGGGAAGAGAACATCCCTTGTGGCTGCCCTCTTGAGTCTCATCACCTCAACACTTGGGAGCACAGACCATGAAGTACTGTGCTGACTGCAATGTGTTGTATACTCACAGCTAATTTGGGATATGGTTGTTAATAGCTAACTGCTTTGAATACACAGTGATAGTGATTAATAATGATTAAGAATGAACCATTAGGATGAAATGGTAATGAATATCAGTCTATTAAATTTTAAAATAAAAACTTAAAAGTGGCCAGATTTATCAGTCTTCTAAATAATCCCATCACTACAATCTCTCGCTCCCTGAGACAGATATATATGTAGCAAGATACACAAGGCTACATGTACATATATATGCACTTGCAACACTTCCCTACTAATTAAAATTAAGCTTTCTCACCTTCAAGGGTCTATACATCTGCACAATGTATCTAGCTTTTCTATTTCATTGCCCTTTCCACCATTTTAAGGTTCCTTTTGCAACTGATTTCTCCATAACTCATTTTTTCTTTGTCTTTTAGCAGATATCTACATTTTCCTCCTATAGAATATCAATACTATTTTGTCTTAATCTTATCATCGTTTAAAATGCTATAAAGGAATGAAGTCTCTCAGCAAAATCCAGATATTTATGCCCCATTGAATAAATATGAAATTAAAAGTACTGAACAGCTTTACCTGAATCCTGAACTGTTTACAGATCAAACTGTCTACATGTTAAAATAACTTGGGGGGTCAAGGACTGCACTGGGGATTGGCCATAACCTAACTGTTGAATCACTGCAAGATGATCGAGAAAGAAAGCTACTTACATGGATTACTGACATACTTCAATATCATATCAGAAATGGAAGTGCTGTTTTGGTAAAAATGTGCAAATACTCAAACTCTAGCTTAATATTTGATTTGCTAATTCATGCTTGAAAGGGATGCATATATTTCTATGCCCTAAAGAAACAGAATATTTCACTTATATTTTAGTTATTCATTTCATAATCGTGTCTTAAAATTACTTGCATGATAACAGTACTGTACACAACTTAAAGCCACAAACTTTAAAAGAAATATATTATTTGCCATAAATACGTAACAGTATTGCATATGCTCCATCAGCTTTTAAAACCAAAATAAAATGGTTCAAACAGGAATATAGGACTTGTGCCCCAACAGAGGGAGCATTGTTGATCCATCACAGGTATAGACAGAAAGGGCTGCAAAAACCATCAATAAGTACAAAAACTGTACAAATATTTAAAGGTCTATCTAAGCCACACCACCATTAATTTCCTTCTGTAAATATTTAATGCCCCTGGTATCGCATTTTAAATGCTGGAGTAGCACATTTTTATGTTTTAAATGGTACTTTTCTGGTAAATAGATATATATTTTTAGCCTAAGACTTTCAAGATTAAAAAGCCAGTTCTCTTCAAATAATTTCAAAAAACAGTAGCCACAAAGTAACATGCTTTTCCAGTCTTGTATGAGAATCTCTTTCACACCATTTAGAACTTGAAATTGTCTTCCAAGTTCTGCATTCATGGAGAAATATTTACTTTATAACTCCCTCTATTGTTTAGTGCTGTATAATATTGTAAAATTAATTACTAAAAACACTATATGTTTCCTCATTCCTGACAAAAAAAAAAAAGAGATGGCTTTTTAAAGTTCTCTATTGTTTTTAAACAATGGTATCTCAAAACCCGTCTTCTATATGGAATTCTTTGTCTGGCACTACTTTGTTACACTTCAGTATTTATTTTAAGGCTAATACCATTACTTGACTATTAATGGGAGTCTTGTTTGAAAGCCAAATCAAAACTTCAATTCCTATTAGTGTTTATCTGTTAAGACATAGACTTACTATCTGCTATTTTGAGTGCCACATTTAAATAATCATCATTATAAGCAATCTAACTCAATCTTAAAGTATGTAGTTGCTTTTTTCCATCAAGTAAAATGTGCCAAGAAGGCAATTCTGCAACCTTATTTTTTTGACAGTTAGGCACATTGATCTAATTTTTAAATTAATTTGTATTTGTGTTCATGTAATTAAGCGAAACATTTTTCTCTTCTTTATTAAGCCCACACGCACACTTTAGTCCTCTTCCTGATTGTGATATTCTATCCTTTCTCTAACAACAGCTCTTAATTTTGTGTCATCATCTCATCTGAGTAGGACATTTCTTCTCCTAGTAACAGTAAATCTTTACTGAAGTTACAGTAGATTTTTAGAAATCACAATCGGTGTAACTGTTCCTTTACAAAATCAAGTATTGCACTCTGGTTTATACAGTTATTTCACTAATTCTCAGTTGTCCAACTTTGACAGCAATTTTCCATGTGGTATATACCCAAATTCTTTACTATTATAAAATTCCTGAAATTAAGTCCACGTTTCTTTTAAGATTTTTTTTTCTACTTGATACAAGGAATGCTTAATTTAGTAACCTAAAAATACACCCTGTGAATCTGCAGCCTAAGACAAAACAAAAGCCCAAGCAATGCACAGCACAGAATGTTATTTAATAGTACTGAGAAATTTGTCATAGACTTTTAGAAATTCTGTAATAGAAACAAAACCTATTCCTTCTGACATATAGATTGCTTATAGCATATATATTAATGCTGCTCTTCACACTCACAACTTGGTTCCTAGCTTTAAAAAAAAAAAAGTTAAATTAATTATCTATGAAAAAACCTAAATAAAAATTGAGAAAATGGATGTTACTTGTAAAGCGACAATGAGTTAATGACTTCCAGAGGAAGGAAAGCCTGCAGTTCTATATTGTCATTACAATATGAAAGGAAGACTATACAGTGCTACCTGTAAGGTCTGTGTAAATTGGAGTCAATCAAATAAAACAGCAGCCTGGATAAATACAATATAAATCTTTAGAATACCATAAAATAAGAAATTAGTAAAGTGCACTAAATTACCAAAATATTTCTTGTTTGGAATACGAATAGAAAAGCAGAGAAGTCATTATGTTTAAAAGAAGAGACAGCTTTAATTATATGAATCTTCAGGAACTGTCATATCAGTAAGCTCATTAGCTTCAATGAAAGTTCCTCCTGCTGATCTAAGAGTACTTAAAAAACAGGATTTGTTATACTTCAAAGCAAAAAGGTATCTTTAATTCATGTACTGTAACAGTGAATTAAACTTGCTTCTAGTATTACAAAAGTAGAAAATAAAACTTTAGCAGATAATAGAAAAAACAAATTAAATACCCTGAAGTAAACTACAATTGCAATAATTAATTTACATATTGTGAATGGTTTATCATTTATAAAATACATGTTAGCTTTCTAACTAACAGACCTTGCCACTGCTCTTAAAGTCTTGCAAGCTATTTTAACAGCTTACTGTACAACAATAGCTGGACAATACTTAATGAAATGAAAGGAACAAGTATGCTTCTTCTAAAAAGAAAATGAGCTGCTAAACATTGTAAATGTTCACCATTTTGAATCAGAAATAATAAATAACCAAACACTGGAACAAAAGATAACCACTGTGATTCACAGAAAATTTGAACATTATGTTAGTATGTTACAAAACCAGAAAAGAATGATGTTTCCTCACCCAATAACTTTGTTAAGAAACGCAGCAAACAAAACAAACAGAACCTTCCTATTGGATGATAGGGTGATAGGAAAAACCCAGGCTGACTTCCTTCCTCCTCTATTATCAGGAGCCTGTAACCCTGTCGCGATGACCCTTAAATGAAACTTTTGGATCCAGTGGTTTTCCAGATTACTAGAAGTCTTAACTGCCTCCAATGAACACAGTCCATGATGGATTATTCTTCTTAAGCCCTAGGTACAGTATCTTGGAACGGAGGAGACACTCTAAGCCATCAATAACCCAATTCTGTTCAAACACAACCAATATTCTGGAATAAGTATATTTGACTAGATGGTCACCAAGATAAAGTACTTTTTATGGCTTCTCTATCACTCTCCCTAGCAACTATAATGATGTTTTTTGTTATCTACTGTTTTTCCCAGCTCACTGTAGAAGTCTCGACGCAAACCATTCCGGGTCAACATGTTAGTCTTCATCAGCATACCAGTAAGCTACATCAAACCAAGGGAGTCCATTGTGTTGGAGGTGGCTGATCACAACCAGATTCACAGATTTTTGAACTGACATTTTTGTAGGTTCAAGCAAAAATATCCACTTCATTAAAAATTTGCTATGCAAAAGTTGGTGCATATGAAATCAACTTGCTTCATAATAATACACTTCTACAAAAGTACTGAAAGATTTTAAAAAAAAAATCCCTATGAGTTTCTGTGTTTAGGACCTGCTGGATTTTCCAAAATTCCAGTGCAATTCCTTCAAAACAAAATGGAGTTTTGTAGGTAGGAAAAGAAGTACAAACACACACACTAATCAGCTAATGTGTTAAAGACATCCTAAGCCTTTGTCTTTTTTATACGGTAAAACTGAAATGCAAAATACATCTCATAATACACTGAAGTAAATTCAATATATAAACTTGAAAACGTGGCCATTGATTTCCATCCTACAACATACTGAGGGAGATCAAAGACTCATCTCATTAACAGCAGATACCTAAAAAAGAATAGAAAGCCTGGACTAACTGATAATTTTACTGGCTACTCTTTGAATGGTCAGTGTTTTATATCTCAAAAGCTTTCCAGAAGACAGTCGGCAGCTTCATATAAGATTATGGTCTACACTGAAAATAATGGCTTCTAACAAGGAACACTTCCGTTTTCCTGGCTGATATACAAAATTGAACCACAATACAGCCAACAACATACTAGTAATGAAAAAAAAAAACCACATTAAAAAGTCAGTGGCCAGTTAACACTGAAAATAATGCATAAAATACTAAATTTATACACAGCAGGAACTCCTTCTATTACCAGTACAAACAGTTACATGAAGGGCTTGAAGAATTGGACGACTATTTAGAAATGCTTGAACTTGTAAGTGGTTACAAGGCACCAACTAAAATTGGAAATTTTAAGAACCTAGACAACAGAGAGTGAGCTCTGTGTGAGTGACCACTATATCAAGTTCTCTATCAAGAGCAGGTTTTGCAAAGCTGTCATTTGTGGTAGGGAGACTGACTGAGGCATATGAGTGACGCTGTACAAAGCAATAAACAGTGATAGTCTCTAAACTGACATAAACCACAAAAAAAAAAAATTAACTGAGACAGCCCATCCAATCTTCTTTTCCTGCAAGAGTAGGGCAGTGTTGAGGTGGCATCAATTTCTATACTCCATGCTTAGTCAGTTTAAATTACTTAACCTGTGATAAAATACAGAGAAGGCACTTCTAATTAAGAAATTAACTGCAAAATTCCCGCTGCTGCTTATACTGAGATTTACCATATTCTAAGCTGCATGATGAAGCAGTAAAGAGAAATTTATTTTTCCAGACTTCCAATGCTACTGTTGTATGAAAAGCGTAGACACAGGGAAGACAAAACTGTTTTGATTTACGTTTAGAGAAAAAAAATAAAATTAAGTGATAGCTTGACAGCCTTTCTGCATTTTAAAAATTAAAAGACACTGAGTGATTGTACTATATTTATCATATTAAAGGCTGAAAATTTTAAACAGTATGAGATCTATTAATAGAAACAAACTTTTAAAATAAATCTATTTTGGACAAGTATTCTAGAAGATACGTTAGAAGAAATGTAGTGGGAAATGCTGTAGCAAAAATTGAGGACTTAATAAATATCTTCAAGACCACTCACAACAGCTCAAATTACCGATCTATAATATAGACTATTAATGTAGTAAAAAGGAAACAAAATCTCACATAAGAGACACTGCAATACACTCAGAATCAAAACTTTCAGTTATACAAACCTTTACTAGCTTTATCTAAATGCTGAAAATCCTCAACAAAATTAAGGACATCCTGATAGCTTTCTTCACACACTTCTACAAGAAAATGCAGCAACGTTGTTTTTTGATCTGCTGACTTTGTGTCCTTCAGCTAGAGAGAAAAAAAAAAGTTAAAATACTGAAAATAAGATTACTTGTGACTATTTTGGTAATTAACATCTATTACTATTGTGAACCCAAGAAAAGTAAGAACAAACTGTTGAACTGAAACAGCCCTTTAAAAAAAAAAACAAACCTAAGAAAGGAGTTGTTTCATTTCCCCTCTTGTAAAAATCCCTAGAAAGATCACATTAAATAGTTGAGTTCTGTACTCAAAAATAGTACACATTTCTCTTTTAAAAATGTAATTATTTAAGCAATATAGGAATATTTGCAAAAGTGAACAGACTCTTGAAAGTGTAAAGAAAAATAAACATCTAACAATATATGATGCAAATGTCCACTGTGTGATATGATTTCCTTATATGTGAAGCTAACTCTAGACTAACTGTATTTATGCAGTGCAAGTTTCATTGTTTAAAAACTTCAACTTCAAAAATTAAGTGCTTTTCTTTCTGAACCCTTCATACATAAAAAAAATTAAGCCTCATCATTTTAAAATGCACAGCTACTTGTGTAAAAACACTACCAATTGATAACTGACAGTCAGTTATATATTTTTGTTGTAGTTTCCCATTTGAGCTAGTCTTAAATCGGAGGATTTTTAGAAATAGAAAATGGTATCTCATATGAAAGTGTTTTTTCACTACTTGAAAACATTTTCTGCATAAAAAAAATTTAACATAAAAGTATATATGTATATAGACACATGTAAACTATGCACATATACTAAAGGGCTGCCAGAATTGCACACAGACTGGTACATCTGGATATTGGGGGGAAAAGACTTTAGCACAGTATTACAAGCAGCACTAAAGAAGTAAAAAACTCATGTTAGTTTGTTTAAACTACAAGACTGTTTTTTAGTTTGGTTACTATGAAAATACAAGTTATCAGCATGCTCAAAGGTGTAAGAAAAACTATAGCAACAAGGCACAAATGAAAAAATAATCTCCCTTTCTAAAGGGAGTTCAAAACCAGACAGAGCTATATTAGGAGTACTTCAGAATAAGGAACTGAGAGCATGATCAATTCCAATTTAAACAGACACGCACTTTTTAAAAAACATATATATAACCATAGTTTTCCCATGGTTGCAAATTTCATATAAAGAAATTTTTTCACACTTCTTGTGCTTCCCAATATCCTCAGAGATCACTTAAAGAGCATTTTATTGATCTGATTTAAAAACCAAATTAGAGTATATTGTTTGTTTTTCCCACACTGTATGTAAATTAAAATGGAGAATTTTGGATCGTGGTTATTGCTGAGGTTGACATTTCACACTTGACTTTAAAAAGTCAGTGATTATTTTCAAAGATAAAAATGATACTATCTTAATAAATATTATGAGATATATTCTTCCAGAATATATATGTTTTCCTTCAGATAAGTGGATTGATAATAATATGAGAGATCATTTCCAAAATAAACAGAAAATGGAACACATGTCAAAACCAAAACATATATTCTAGGGTCGTTACTGTATGCAGTGTTATTTTACAAGTTATATCTACTGTACTAGGAATCTCAGTGACAAATGTCTCAATAATTGAAACATCACACAAAATTTCTACCATGTGACACTCCTTAGATTACCTGTAGTTAACAAAAGTTAGTTTTAAATAATAAACCAGTGTTACAAACACGCATATAATTTTAATTATCAGTATTTAATAAATGATTGTGTATTAGCATACCAATACCATATCTCTCTTCTGAGAATATGCACGCATGTTGTCTGATGCAGAACAACTATTAGAGTTCAACTCTGCATGATGCAGGGAGAAGGCATGATATAGAATTGTCTTCTGCAAAGTCCATACAGTCCCTGGTGCCTAGATGGGCACCAATGAAGAAAAGCAGATAAATTGTGTATTCTTCAAATATTACCGAAACCAACATCTTTGAAGGACAGAAGCCACTACAAATTTCTTATGTTCTCGGAACCCCTACTGAAAACTGCTGTGCAGACAACCAAGCAGCCTGCAATTTGCAGCTTCCTGGTTTTGGGCCTTGAAGCAATATTGGTTTGGGTGGGGGGTTTTCCTGTTTTAATACTAACATTTTTCATAGTTGAATCAGTTTATTATTCTCAGAACAGAGAAGATTAAAGCATTAACCAAGACACTACACATAGTTAAGAAATTCCAAAAAATGACACATACATGGTTTTACCTCTGTGTTTCCAGACAAAGTGATCTAAGACACAATTTCATAACCAGTGAAGGCTTGGCACTCATGGACTTCCTAAATGAGGCCACAATTGGATGAAGTAAATTAGGAATTGATGACTAGTACCCTGACACACACAGGATAGTAAATGCAAACTCCCAGTGATTCTCTCTCTGAAAATCTGTCAGCCTTCAAAAGAGCAAGTAGTTGACTGTAGGTTGCACTTGTCCTGGCACATCTAGTGGCAGATACATGAAATTTTACAGACCATCTCTAAGGTGACCATAGTTGCTTCCTTGCAGCAAAATCTATAATAGTTGATATTTCTTTCCTAATCATAGAATGGTTTGGCTTGGAAAGGACCTTTTAAAGATCATCTAGCCTAACCCCTCTGTCACGGGCAGGGACATCAATACACTCATGTACTCATATTCAACAACCATTAAGGTTGAGTAATCTTCCCCCTAGAAAAGCTTTTAAGCACTGTGGTCTGGCATTTACAAACTAGCATGAAGTGATGCCAAATCAAATATATATAAAAACTTTATCATCGGAACTTCGGGTTTTTTTACTTGCACGTTTCTATGTAAATGAAACATATTGAGTACTGTATGTTCATGCATAAATTAATGAAGTTTGGAAAGGAGTAAACCAGTATTCACCAGTTCTAATCATATAATGCGCTAGAATGTCAAGATTACACTGTACTAAGCATTTTGATAATAGTGAGCAAATTACCTTTTTTGTCCTTACAGATTTGTATATCCTTCATCTGCAGACTACTAGTAGTGATCAGCATTTCTCTTGAGCAGAAGATTGGACTAGATGTTTACTGATATCACAGAACGACAGAATCCCACAGAATCGCAGAATCATTATGGTTGGAAAGGACCTCCAGGGTCATCAAGTCCAACCTTTCTCCTAGCATCTCTCTAACCACTACA
>JAVSBS010016129.1:121432-131848 GCA_033124195.1 Coracias cyanogaster
ATCTAAGGAAGCTGAAATTTGAGATGACTGAATAATAGCTAGAACACAAGACAATATAATTATTCGCAAGTAAATATGAGAAACTCTTAAACTTCTGGCAGGAAATTGTCTAGTATTTCATAGAACTATGAGAGAAATAAAAAGAGCCAGTGAAGCTGTCAGGGCTTCAGTAAAAAGATAGAATACCAAGGCTGATAAACACATTCAAGACTAGTAGGCATTGGTCTTTGAAGAAGGAATTAAGAATTTAATACACAGACAAGACCACTTTTTTGTACAATGAAGTTTTGGAATACACTAACCTTTAAGAATTTCACACAAGATAAGGAACTTTTACCAGCTAGAGAGCAAGTGTGAGAAAGAAACTGAAAAAAACCAACCAACCAAAAATAAATTGTTTACATGAGGAACATAGACAAAAACCAGCAATGAGCTCATCATAAACAGTGGAATACAAGGAAAATATAAACCATCAATGCTGTATCAGAGGTCAATATTAGTAATAACATAGCTAAACTTAGATTTGGAGAAGAGACATTGGATATATTGATATGGCACAGTGAATGTCTAAATGACAGGTGAGAATTATTCTAAAGGATATGCAGTGGACTGAGTTTTGAAGTTAAAAATTCAAAGAGAAAGTAGTTACTGCAAGTATGAACGGAGATAACAGTATATGGACAAGTGCTTCTACTTGACCAAAAAATTGAGGAGATAAATAGTTGGCACAGACACACAAACTAAATGTCAAACTGTTTGCATTAAAAATAAAACAAGAGATAAACATTTTAAGTCTGGCTGACAATCAAATCTGGGATCATCAGAATATAGAAGATGACAAAAAGTAAAAGAAAGGCTACAGCTATATGAATCAATGGACATAAGTGTTGAATACTAAGTGTGTCAGACAGAAAAATAGTGCAGATGGTTAAAGCATGAGACTTGTCCTACAAATATTTCCTCCTCGATCTTTATCATACAAACAAAAGAATTACCTTACATGGCTCTAACAGTGCAGGAAATTCTTTATAAGCATGCCTAATCCTTTCACAAACCTTTTGCAAGAAAAGGTATACAGCATAGTTCAGTACAAAAATTGCAGTCAGCTAAATATTCGTTTTGTAGCTAACATACAATCGCCCAGGCCTGATTTAGAAATGTCAAACAAAAAAAGTGAGGTTAAAGAAATACTTCATTTTCAACAGTGATTTCCAGAAACCAGTTATTTATTTCAGAAATGTCAACTGTTACTTAGTGATTTATCCCAATTTAAGAAGATATTTTCACCATTTACTTAATACTTCTTTTTCTCCTAAACCATTGCTTGACATCTCAACATTTATTTCTAGTTTGTTTCTGTGATTCCAACTCTTCTTTTACTAGAATACTCAAACTTACATGATATGAATTTAATTATAATATTCTTACAATATTCAAAACCTTATCAGTGGTTTCCAATCCACTCCTTAATTGTAAGGATCAAAAAAGGAAGAATCACAGACAAATTAAAAAAAGAATGCAACAGTTCTCCACTGTTTTGTCATCTTGTGCTAATCATGCTCAGTCTGCTTTACTGAGCACAGGACACTTGAATTTTTCTCACTAAGACTGATACATATGAACCTCTCCTCTACCTCAGCAATCCATCCTTTCAGTTTTCTAACATTACATTTTTTGGAAACCAATGAACTTTTATGCTATTGGTCAAAAGTTCAGAATTTATAGAGCTTGATTTCAGAACGGAATGTATTTTTTTTAAAAAAAAGAACCCTAATGTTTGATATTTACATAAACTTAAATATACAACTTGATAACATTTACCTAAAGAGGTTCCAACTCTTACAAGCACAGAAGGACTTGCCATCTATGGCACCAAATATTATAAGAAAAAACAAAACAAAAACAAACCCAAAAAGAAATAGAAAATGGGGCCCAACAAAGTCTTTGTAAAATATTCTGTTACTAGCTTTCTCCTCTTTTCCTGTGTTGCTTGCCACAGCATCATCTAAATGTCTGGGTCAGCAAAATTTATATTAAAGGCTTATGGTTGAGGTAAAAATGCAAAAGACTGTTTTGTTTTCTTTCGCAAACACACTTTGTTAACTAGTTTTTTTTCCTCCCCTTCCTTTTGTCCTTTATCAACTCATCTCCAAACATTTCAACTTCTAGATCAAATAAGCCAGGAACTCTACTAACAGCTTTTATTCATTACATAAGGAAATTTCATTCCTAGGGCAACATCCAGCTCCTATACTGATTGAGGTATGGGCCTATGAAGAAACATTCTTAGGAAATGAGTGTATTACAATACATTGCTTAAATTTTGAACATGTGAGACTCCAGACCAAACCTAATACATCTGATTTCCAATTTTCATCACATTTTTAATGGTATTTAAGATTAAGACTTATTTTGAGAACAAGGAAGAAGTTTGGAGACTCTAACATAGTTAGGGTCATCATTCTACTGGATTTGAAGAAATCTGTGGAGGGAAGATGAAAGTGAGAGGAAGGAGCTAACTCTTACATCAGATAAGAAGCCTCCCATACCACAGATCTGGGTCTATATTCCAAGGATGCCCATTTAGCATCTACTGTATGTTATTTGCAGTATTGGTCCGTGTCCAAGAAAGAGAAATAATACGCAAGGGAAAAAACCAAAAACTTTCAAAGCCTAGAACCATGGAAAACTTAAAGAGAATTTTATAAGTCACAAGGTACAATTTAAGTCGATGTAATTTTTAAATTATTATTATTGAAGTGGTTCTTTGGGGCTTTAGGGTTTGGTTGTGGTTTTGTTTTTTTTTTTGAGAGACACTAATACATTGATGTATCTTAACTTCATGTTGATTACTAGAACTGAGGAAATAAATGTAGGAACTCTTATTTATAACATTACAGATTTAACCCAAAATTTCCACATGGGCAACTGATTCAAATATAATAATCATTATCACAACCTCCTCCCAGTTCTCACCTCCAAAAAGTTAAATTCTGCTGATCACGGTAGATTTAACTGCTAACCTCTTTCTCTTTTTCTAAAGCTCTGTAATATGAATTAGGCTGAAAATAAACCTAAAACTTACCATTGTGAAACCCACCTTTGTCAAACTACCACTATTTCTGAATTGAATAATCAAATATTGTAACAAAATAAGTTCTCTGACTTTAGATCTTATGTGCTCTTCACAAGCAACAGAGCTGCTGAAAGCATTAGTCCCACACCATATAAAACAAAGTATTTTTGACTGGATTTTTTTTGAGGAAGGATACTTATTGTAAATGATCTCAGATTCAATGACCTTTTGAGATAAATGGTGATAATTTAATCAAAATAAGGTTAGGATAGAGATGAACCATAGATTCCTTGAATGTCTGACAAAACCTCAAAAAGTAATACAAATCAAAAGATTTCAATAGCTTCTGTAATTAAAAAATGGACCAAGAGAAATTGATAATTTGGTTTCAATCAGAACACTATATATGAAAGTCTTGGAAAACAAGTAAGTGTTAAAACCAGTGGTGTTCTTCCTCTATTATTTTTTTCCTTGCTCTCGAAGTATAGTTAGACTCCAAAGAACACAGAAACTAGCACTACATTAGATGTAGTTACTGTTACTCTTGTTAAAGATGGATTGAAAATGAACAATGGCAACAGCTTTCAGCAAAAGCGCCACTTCAGAAGTAGTTTTGTTTTACAAGTACCTATCCTCAACAGAAGATTGTCTATGTCACATCTGTAAATAGCACCAGTTCAATGCAGTGGTATTTCCTGACAAGAACAACATTCTTCAGTTGATTCAGAATAGCGATCGCTACTCTTATATCCTGTACCTGTACTCCAGCTGTTCCAATAGTTAAGTACAGTTATTTGATATCCACACAGATAACTACCAACAGCAAAGACATGATACTCCTTGTCCTGACACCCACATACACAACTAAAACAACTATTCCCTCCCAGATGAAGCTGGCAATGACCACATTAGCTTGAAACGCTAGAAGTGGATGGGAAAAATAAAAGACTTATATACACATATGCATCTAGGAAAATAAATAGCCTTATTTTGTGTTTGTCTGGATGAAATAATTAACAATTATGAACTATAGAAAGATTATATCCAAACTGTATTTCCACTGCCAGCACTGAAGTAGCAGTATTTTGTCTTCCAGTGTTCCTTTGTTACTTCCATCTGGGAGATATTATAAACATATTTTCCCACTAGGAATGGAAACAGTGACTAGAAGGAGTCTTGACAGAACATACTATAAAGAATAGGAGGAAGGAGGCAGAAAAGGTTAGCAGGATAACTACATTATTTTCTTCTCATTTACATGGACAATAGAAAAAAAAAATCACTTAAGAAAACTTTACCTAAAGAGTTAAGATTTATTAATGCAAACAAAAGTAAAGCCAAACTATTTTAGCTATGGAAATTTAAAAACAACTCTCTATCTTTCAGTCAAACTTTGCTACAGAAAATATCACAGTTTGGTTCTTCTTTGTAAACCTAAAGACTATTTTAAAGAGAGAGAATCCCATATAATTCCAACAGTCATATTACAACAATCAGGCATTCAACATCCATGGATATGGCCAGTAAAAGTCCAATTAAAAAGCAGCACTTATTCTCTTCTCGCAGTCTGGAACATCTTCACATTTAGGAAGAAGCAGCTGGCACTGTTTCTAAAATATTAGATTAAAACTGTATTTCGGGAAAGAACAACAACAAAAAATTGATAATGAAACAGAACTTACCACAACTCCAAACTGCTCTGGCTCAGACAAATTATTATACTCGTTCTTGAACTTGGACAATGCATTCAGTTGTTCTTGTTCAGGGAGATGTTTTATTAAATTCTACCAAGAAAAATAAAATAAGCTTAAAAATCTCAGATTCTATGTTGCTTGCATTATTCTAGGTAAATGGTATTATATATGCATCATTAACATACACTCCAAAAACAACACTCCTCCCTGAAGACAGTAGAATGTAAATAGGCAACACACAAATTAACTGAGAGTGTAAAAAGCAAGTGATTCAATACTGCTCACTAGCATCTTTTGCTGATTCTACAAACATTTCTGTAGTCTATTTTAAACACCGTTTTTAAAGAAAGAATATGCTTGATGGGCAATATGCAAACAGAACACTAAGCAGCAAATAGGATAAGAATTTCAAGTGTAACATATCCATCTAAAGGCTAGCAAGAATTTTTAATGTTAAGTGAAGAGTATTTTGAAAATGGATCCTTTTTTTATAGTGTTTCAAAACTAAATCTTAAACCCATTACACACTGTTTAGCCTAGAACCTTACCAGAACTAGGGATTCAGTGGTGGGACTCAGCTTCAGCTCGGACACTTAAACAAGTGAATGTCTTTTGAACATAGGCATGGGAATCTAAACATATCATCTTATCTGATCATCACACCGAACACTTTGACATCTGTATTTATGTATAGACACATTTAGGCATCTGAATCCCACTTCAATTACAATCATCTAGTTTAGGTAAAAATGGCTATTTTGAGGTTCTAGAAGTAGAGAGCTTCTCAAACAATTACAGTGTATATCATTCAAGTCAGTAGCTCAGTTTTGCCCCTTCCCAAGACAACTACTGTAACTACTATGCAAGAGTCAGGGTCCCTCTAGCCTGCTCTCTTTCTCAGTTTATGACTCTTGTGTTCCCGGTTACACAGTGTCTAAGCTTCTGTCGTACTAAGAAAACGAGAGAGAGATTGTCTTCTTCCTTAAAACATTCCCATGTCTACTGGTAAGATCACTCTTCTGAAGTGAAATAAAGATTCAATCCTTCAGGTCTAGCAAACAAAGCTATCGCACTACCTACTACCATATTTCAAGCAAGTAACTTTCATGATATACAGTTAACAACAGGATTTATTTAACCTAGTGAACAAGATCCCGATCTAAAAGTCTTTAAAAAAAAACCCTAATTTTATTCACAAAAGGTCTTAATTTCTTTTTCTACAGGAAATTGAGGCAGTTAGGATATACAAATTGTCATTGTGGGCCCAGAGGGACAAGTCACAGCTATACTCCGATTAACATACTTCCTTAATTTAAGAAGACAGAATTCAACTCTTTAACTAGTACCAAAAAAATATCCCGAAACCTGTAGTCAACTCAGTGCCTCTATGTTATCTTCAGAACCTGTGCTAGGTAGTTCAAAGCTAGCTCCAAGTGTTTATTCAAGTTGCAATAGCACCCCTGGATCACAGTATAGATATTCCTCTTGTTAAACAGTGAAAATACTGGATTTGTAACTAAAGAACAGATGTATCCAAAGTGTTAAAAGCTTTTTAAAAGCAACCTGAATATTTTGTTTAATATTAAGCCTTTTAGCTTTTTGTAACTCCATCTCTTCACTTTCATAACAATGTCATTTTATGGTAGTTTAGTATTTATCAAGCCTTTTTTCTAATGGATAAAAAGATCTAGATAATTCTTTATCACTGTTTTGGTTTAGTGTAAAAATAAGTAATTTGTTCTACAGTATTTTTCCATATCCAAAGTAAGGATCAAGTAGTTTATCAAAAAAGTGAAGTCAGCAAATAAGAAAAGTTAGACTTATGAACAAAGGTCTAAATAAAACAAAGGAAGAGTAAATGATAGTTAAAGAGTAGACTGCTTCAAAAGCATGTCCACGCTCAGATAAAAATTTTGGTAGGAAAAAAGAAAACTATAAATAATGCATGAATGATAATGCTTAAAATAATAAATGTAAACTTAAATTTTATGGAGCTTGATTTGGACATAAACTGACTTTCAGCATGAACTTATGACAGTAGTCATATATATCCTTACCATTATTACATTTAGAAAATATTTTTGTAAAAAAAGACTACATTTATTAATTATGGATGAATATGTCCAGCACTAGATCAGTAATATCGAGAAAAAAAAAGGGTACAGACTGTAAAAAACGTATGTTAGATTAGAAATTCATAAGCCACTTATTTCTAGTCTCGATATACAACTTCCATATAACCAAATCTAAATATACAATTTCTTAATCTTTGGACTAAAATGTTATTGTCTGATGCTATGTAGAAAAACTGACCATGAAACTTTCAAAAAAGAAACAGTCAAGAGTTGTATTTTTTTCAATATTGAGCATCAGAAAAAAGAAAAAACAAACCCAAAAAACTTAAGGAACAGCTGATATCAAAGCTGCTTTGTGGTGTTCAGATAAAGCTTTTGAACTGCTAGAGATGAAACACATTTTGAATATCAGAGAATAAACAGGAAAAAATTTTGACTACATCACCAGACACAAGCCAATAATCACTCAAAGACTATTTGGATTACAACATGACGTTTGGAGTTTTTACATCTTCAAGAACTAGATTTAATTTCTTCAGGAGAAAGAGAGAGAGACCAAGAAATACTGAAAGAGATTGCATAAGAGCAGGAAAGAGTGATGCTAGCAAGAGAAAGCGCAAGCAGAAGCACAAGAAAGCATGCGCAGGGCAGACGGGAGGGTTGGGAGGATGGGGCAAGGATGCTTCTTAAGTGTAAGACTAGGATTAAAGACAAATTTCCAGCTTCAGAAACTATAAAATTAGGATGCACTGAACAATATCTAAAGCTAGACAGAATTTAGAGAATTAGAAATTTTATAAAATTACAAATATAAAAAACCTATCCTTCACAGAAAGGAAAAAAAAAAAGATTCTTGCTGTGATTTCAGATCCAAAAAATTTACGTTATAAGGCTTTTTAGGTACAGGTTTCTATTTAATGAGAAGCTTACCCTGAAGTATTGAGATTTAAAGTGTCATTTTTCTTACCTGAACCATGGACTCTGACAGCTGTGTTTCATCTACTTCCAATATCATCATTTTGATTTCCTCATAAGGCACTCGGAAAGAGCCAAGGAAAATTGCTAAAACAATTCAACACATAATGAAAAAAGCATGACAACAACAATCTTTTTTCTTCTTACAAAACAGCAATTAAACAGGCTACAACATCTACAGGTTAAGAAACACTGCGTAAAGTAATATAAATAAGAAACAGCAATTTTAGGTGTATTTTTAATTATTGTTCTTCTACAATTCCAGCCTTCTCCATCCGTTTGTTAGGCACAACATCCAGCATCACAGAAGACCTCCATAAGGAGCCAGTGACCTGTCTACTGTGCAGGATAATCATTGCTATCATAGTATTTTATGCTGAGGTGACAATTAAACTTTTTTTTTCTTCAGTCTCGTCAGAGCTTTCTCTTAAAAAAACACCGTGAAAAATGAAAAAACATATATACAGTTCAAAAAAAAATGCTCTTATAAACTTTGCTTATTCATTCACTTTAATCCAATCATTGCCTGTTTTACCTCTGCCAGCATTTAGAAGCCTACTCTTTATAGCAGTCCTCTCCACCAAAACTTTACCAGCTTTATTTGCATATTATTGCACAATACTGATTTCTAGAAAGCACATGAGATGGCCAGACATCTTGTAGACGGGAGAGTATGATGTGAGGGGCGTAGATGGGCAGGCAGCATTGCTTGATGAACAAGTTGAAAATATAGATAATTAGATATATAGCTGTAGTCTCGTACTTCGATATATACAGAAGGGAATACTCTTAATCTTAAACAAGGGGTAACCTTTAACTGTTTTCTGGGTCTTTTTAAGCATGTTTCAGTTGTATTAACTCACATGCTTGGGCTAAATAAAAAAAAGCATGTGAGAATTTAGGTTATCAGGCAGTTGGACAAGAGAAAAAGACATTTTTATGGAACATTTATAGATTACTTTGTCATAAAACCAGAATCTACTTACACAGATTCTGTGCAATCTTTGGGTCCAAAACTTTTAATTCTTTGATTCGTTTCTTAATGGATTTCTTTTCTTCAAAATCCTCCTCCTCTTTTTTTACTGCAAAAGTAAACAGAAATACACTCCTTGTTAACACTTAATAATTAGAAAAAACATTAATGATCAGGAAACATATTTGCTGCCAAGTGTAGTCATCTCACAAAGAAAATAAATATCATAGAACATGCAGAAAAAATACAGAGGTTTTGCAGTTATTGCCTGCATTCTCAAAAAAATTTTTTTGCTCTTCAGTCAAATTTATTAGCATGTTAGCCTAGAACAAGATTTTTTTTTTAATATATAAAAACTGAAAATATATGCTAAAGTTAATTGTACAAATAGTTTGAAGTATTGAAAGTCATATGTAAAATACCATGCAACATAATTCAGACAGCCTGGACAGATTAGTACTCTGAATTGAATTTTAACAATAACAAATCTTAAAGAAGATATGTCAGAATGTCTCAACATTGAGCAACAAAGAACCAACCCAAAAATTAAGTATTTTTGTCTAAATATATGCACCGAGATTGTCAAAGACCACTGGGTCATTAAAAAATTAACATTATCTTAGAATATAAATGAGAATATACCTATTTTCCTTATCTTCTCCAAAAAGATGTATTTTTAAATATGTGATGTAATCATCTTCTTATAAAATACCACAAAGTGATTGTCTAAATGTACATTAAAGTTGACAGAAATTTTGGCTTATTCTTTCTTTTCAGAAAATAATTCATACAAATAGCATCTCCCAAATGCATCATGTAAGCTGAATTTATTTCTCATTATTCACACATTATCATAAGAATTTCTCTTAAAATAATAGCATAGGGTTGATAATGTACTAGTAGGAAGTATTCTAATTATTATGCAACTAAACCAAAAGACCAAAACCACACAAATCTTTCCTTAAATCCAGTATCACTGTCCCTTATTTTCTTCCTTTTTTCCCCCCTAGCACAAATCTGCACTGTCAAATGTTATTCACCCAACGTATTATTGCTGTTTATCTAATTCTCTATACTATTTCACAAAGTAAATTAGTTTTCAAGCTTTTATGGCATGATTGTTTCAAATTAAGTTATACATGGTTCAAACACTTGAGTAGAAAATATGTTGTAATAAAAATATATGCTACCGACTTCAGAAGGAGATGGATAGAGATGCGAAGTCTAGTCAAGATATAGGATTAAAATTTCTAGCTTGCTGATGATTCTTGACAAAACTAGATGTAACAAGACTTATTATCAAGAGCATTTCCCTAAATCTAAATTACTTCTGTAAATTTTAAGAAAGATCCTTGAGAGCTGTTTCAGTCTTTAAAAATATTTGCCTAAGCACAATAAATTTTGCTGAGGATTGCGACACAGCCTAAATGACCTCTTGAGGTCTTTGAACTTTGTTGTCTAGGATACTGCCAAACAGATCAGAACTTAAAGACCTCAGAGACTGAAGGAACTAGATTCTAGTCCCTTCTGAGTTGGCGGAGACACAACAGAATCACAGAATCATTATGGTTGGAAAAGACCTCCAGGGTCATCAAGTCCAACCTTTCTCCTAGCATCTCTCTA
>JAVSBS010016131.1:0-68680 GCA_033124195.1 Coracias cyanogaster
CCTGCCTCAACAAAGCTACTTATACCAACATCTTGGGGAATCTGATCTGTCAAGTGTTAGAACAAAACCCTGCAACTAGTTACTTCTGAGTTTGAAGTGTAACATGGAGATTGGATTGGATTTCTAATCTAAAATAAAATTAATGATGAAAATGATTAAGCCATTAAATAAATACATCTCAATTCATGGCTAGTTGTGAATCAGTGACAGGTCAATTAATCAGAAATAAATTTCTGTGCCTTCACATGCATTGTTTTATAATGGTGGAACTTTGCTCACTTAGGTTTTCAGCAGTCTGAGGGAAAGGAAGATCTGACTTAGTGTAGTGATTCCACTGACACGATATGACACTTTTTTGTGCCTGTTTTTGTTCAAAACAACATTTTTATCACTGAATTTTTGGGTAGTTATTTTCCAGTATAGCAGAGAATATACAGTAGGGACTAAGACAGTATTTATCTCGCCTTACTTTAGGTATCCCTAGTGTAAATGTTTAAATCTGAACCAATCACTAAAAGCTCCCCTTATAATTTTCCTGAATGGGAAATTGATCTGGCCAAATTAAGACTCTTGTTTTTCCCACTACAAAATGGAGCCAAAGTGGATTAATTCAGAGGTAGAGATGTACATTTAATCAGACTAATACCATTCATGGGTTTATCTTCAAATATTTCTTCCCTGCTGACTGTAGTAGTGCTACATGACAGTGTCCAAACTGGTGCTCCACTAGCCATACTGGAAGGGACTTTTTGTTCAATATTCTCTTGGTTCTTAGTAATTAATTAAATGGGGTTGTCATACAGTCTCAGAGTGGCCTCGCTTTCTTTCTCTCATACACAGTGTGCACTGTACAATACATCATGCAAATAAGTTCTAAGCAGAGTTGCTTGTCATTAGCACAGACAACTCTAGAGGCAAAAAAAAACCCCAGAATTTGTCAGTGAGAACTCTGTAATTAAGAAATTTTGTTTGCACTCCTGCTGTGATTCATAGTGCACTTGACTGTTTTCTGCCTACCTCTTCATATCTTTCTTTTGCTCACAAAGTGAAAAAAAAGTAATTTTGGGTACTTTTTCTCCAATTACAGTTTTTATTGATATACCAGAAAGCTAGTTTCAGCTCCTGGCAAACAGGTAGCACAAGAGAAGGGTTTCCTGGATGTCATCTTCGTTCAAACAATGATAAAGTACAGCCAAAGAAGAGAAGACAAACAAAAGATTTAAAGCATTCCTGAAGAAGGAAAGAACTAGACAAGAAACTACAGACTGGTTGTAATGAAGAAGTAAAACTGGACAAATATCGGCCCTTACACTTTGTTTTTGCAGTGAAAATGTATATACATGCATATAACCTGACTTTGCTAAGTGTGTCTAGCTTGAAACTGAGGAAAAGTTTATAAGCCACAGTATGTAGAAATACCTGAATTGTTGTGGACACTCATGCATCTTAGCTGAGTGTTATTCCAGAAATATCAGGAGAGCACGCTGATGCACTTATATTTCTCTGGTATCTGAACTACCCTGGATATCTTTATACTAGACTGCTGCATCCCACTACACACACTGTGACTGTCTCTCAGGTCCCACTATCTTTGTTGTAATTGAGGTCTGCTTAATATTTCACTGGCTCAAGCACTGACCACCCAGCCAATGCCAACTCAAACAAAGCCACCAGTAAAGCTCCCACTAGGCCCAGGCCCTGTCACATCTGCTGCCTGAAACACCCAAATTTTTAGACTGTGAGCAGCACAAAATATTCGGTTTACTTTCAGCTACTGAAGGAAAGAAAATAACCTATCATCCATGAAAAATTCAAACACGGCTTTAAAAACATTAGCCAAACAGAAATACTTGTGTTATATAAAGTGTTCCTCATGAAGCAGTGGGAGATCTGTCTGAAATTAGCAGGAATTACAAAACCTCCCACTCTGAAGGTAAAAGGAGAAGTAAGGTTATAATTATATAAATGACTAAGGGGGAAACAGTTGCTCCATATAGAGTGTGGGATCCAAGCAGTGTTGAACACTACTTGGGGACAGCTTTTCTGAAATGAGGGATTTGTTCTTTGTTTCCTCTTTTGTCTCTTAAAGGTCCAGTCATTTCTCTGGGAGAACCCACCTGTACTCTCAGAGCAAGGGATTCAGATGCTCTAGATTTGGTAGCATCACTCTCACCCTCTCTTCACAGGCTCACTCTCTTTCACCCTCACTTCATTGGTGTGATTATTTGTATGGACCCGTAACACCTGCAGAACTGGACTATAGCGTTTCTATCTTTTCAGGCTCCGTAGTCATATTTACCCAAGGTAAACTAGGGTTATAGTCTGTTCTTCTGGGACATGTGGCAACAGAAGCAAACAGAAATATGACCTTTGAAGGGTTCTAAACCCCAATTATATCTTACATTGGCTTGCCTTAATTGACTTAAGAAACAAATAAACATATAGCACTTGCACACATTATCATTTCCTAACACTTCTGAGGTAATCCCTGAATCTGAATAAACAGCAAGTTCTCTCTCACATATGGATTCCCCTATAGATTAAGCAGTGTCTGTTCCCTTGGCTTTTACAACATGCTTTCATTTTCTCAGCAGTCCCCAGAAAGCATTTCCCACTTTTGTCTTCACTTGCCATTTGCACACATCTCTTTCCTGAATCAGTTTGCATTCAGATCAGCTGACCAAACTCATTTTGTGGCCAAAGCATTCCTAGAGCCACGTGAACTGTAGGGACACGGGGCCAGTGCTGAGACAAGGCAACTCCTCTTTCTGCACGGTTGGCTTCAGCTTAAATCAAAGAGAAACCCACGCTGAGGCTGTATCAGAGTCTGCTTCCTAGTATATGCCTGAACATCTTCACTATAAAGTTGTCCACAGTGGCAATTACAGTTGCTACTGGGAAAAAAAAAAAAACACAAATCATGCCTTTTTTCTGATTTTCCCTCTTCACCTCTGTGCATTTGAAAATTCAACAGCATGATGTTAACAAACATTAAATTGGCACAGCTGTGACGGCTGCTCATCTAAAAGAACTGTTAGGTGCCTGCAGTCTGAGACCTCAATAAACATTTCAAAGGACAAAGCAGAAGGCAACATTTGCAAATCATCATCATGTGTAATATATGATATCCTTATTGTAAGGAAAAAGAAGTACAGGTCCCTAATACTACAGTGATAACTGTTGACAAGTGCTGACATTTAAACAGCAACTAAAACAAGACCTGACCCTGCAGTGTCACCACAAGTATCATTAGTCACCTATTCAAACTCACTAAAATCAAATGGGATTGCTCTCTCATGACTGGAGATTCCAGGATCAAGCCCTTAGTGGGGAAAGACTCTCTCTTGAAGTAAGATCCTGCTCCACTCATGCTAATGGGCATATTCAATTGTAGCATGACAGAGCTTGTAGTATAAACATGAAGTCTATAATTTTAGGGCACTAAACTGTTATTAAGCCAAATATCTAAGGTATTTTAATTTAAAACTTCAAAGAATACCCAGTTGGGCAGTAGGCATTCTTGCCATTAATTAAAATGCAGATGATGAAGAAAGCACCGTTCATGAAACCATAGAACTGAAAACCCAGCAGTTGTGACCCAGCACTCCAGTACAGTGGAGTTAGAGGAAACAAAAAAAGCTATAAAGCCACATCTTTCAACCTGACATATTCTTTAAAGTAAATCTGTGTCACACCTTGTCCCCCCCTCCATTCAAAAACTTGTCAAAAGTGCTTATCATCAGAGATGGCTTGTCTCCACCTCAGTGAAGTTTGGTGGCATTAATTTCTTTCGGTTTTAAGGGATTTAAATAATGGAAAAGTCCTTCATAGAAGTGCACAAGACTGCAAGTAGAGGACCTTAACAGTTGATTCTATAATTGTATTAAGCTTTCTGATGTAAATATACATTACCTGATCTTTTCTATAATGTGGATTACATAAACTTGAATTAAGTGACTTTTAAGAGCATTGATTATTGATCTGATAAACTATAATGGCAAGCCATCAGGAGCTATTGTGTAAATAACAATTTTAAAAAATTTGTTATGTCATAAAAATTCTTATGAAAAGTACTTATGGTACTTTACATGCTGAGTAACCACTTTTCGACATTAAGTACCTCAGCCAAAGATACATTTTTAAATTAAGCAGCTTTTAATTTATATATGATTTTAAAAGAAAGCTTTTAAACCACTCAGCATATACTTTTTATACTTGTGTCATTTTAAAATGGCTAAGCCAATGTTTTTTTTAAGCCCAGAGAATGAGGATAATAGTAAAAGAGATGATCAAGTGGCAGTACCGGGCTTTTCAATGGCTCTTTGTGACCATACAGCTTTTGTGACAATACATAGTGACAAACGTGCATAGGTCCAAAGAAGAGACTTTCACCTCAAATCTCATTAACAACTTCCTTTGAGAATTTGTTTGTGTTAGTTAATTTCCAGCAAAGAAGGAGATACCAGCTATCTGTGTTTGAATCAAGAAAGGTCTTGTTGAACAGGCTTTATGCCGTGTAGTTATGAAAGTCCAGGAGTTCTCTCCTAACACAAGTAATCTGCCATGTCCTACTAAGAGAAAAAGAAAAGCAAGCAAACCAACAACTGAGAAGGTGGAGTTATTTGGGATGAAAGGCACCAACACAGAAAAGTCTGCATGTACTGGAGTTGTTAGAGGCAAGCTGAATGGGGAGCAAGAAGGAGTACATACAAATGATGCTAAAATAAAGCAGCTACATTCAAGGAAGCAGACAGGCAATGAGGAATGCTCACAGCTGGAATGCTGCGGATCAGGAGTGGAGCCCACAGAGGAGAACATAGAGGTAAAAGGGCGATGCAGATACCACCCACACAAATTTCTCTTGCTGGTGCATTCACTGGAACAGCAATGCACGGCAAGAGGAATATCGGTTCCCTGCCACGTAGCCATTTTGTTAGTGACTCACCCAAACAGCCTAACTGGTATGCCAGAAAGTATTTACAGCACCAGCAACGCAAAATCGAACATCAGAGAATGTGGTAGGGAAATTATTTTAGAAAAGATACTGGCATGGAACAAAAATCAAATGAACAAACATAGAAGTGATCACAGTGGATATTTTTTCTAGGTATTTTGGATACTGTTACTGTAACTGGGGCCTCACAGCTGCATGGACTCATATGCCTTCCTCAGCACCACTCTTTGTGAGAGCAAGAGTCCAGACTGTGACCCAGGGCTACCCCATGTTGCAGTGGGGACCCCTGTCCTTTGACAGCAGCATGTCCCTACACTTGCGTATTTGTGCAGAGTTGTAATATACCTACTCCTCCCTGCAATGGCATGAAGTTCTCTTCCAATGAAGATGGCTTCAAGACAGACCTCAGAAGATATAGGGAAGATCCCTAGGAACTGGAACTGGCCCCAGCCTTACCCATGTTCCTCTCTGGCTTTACTTATAACTGACTTAACACACTCAGCTAACACAAACAAGAATGACAGGGAAGGATAATTGCGCTGTAAATGCACTGCAAATCACTATAAGGAGGAGTTTCATCAGGATAACAAAATGCAGTTTATGGAAAGCTGTTTGTGGCAGGGGCCAGCATGTACAGAATTAAAAGCAAATTCAAGCAGAAGTGGCAATGTCTTAACTGTCTGCTTTTATTCCTGTTCTATCAATAGGTATTTGGTGTTGCTTCTCTCTGTGATGCCACGCATTTCCAGGCAGGACATTTTCTACACAGAGCCAGAAGACATATATTTGCAAAGAGGATATCATTCAGGGTAGCATTCTCATGCATCTCTCACCACACTTTATTTTTTAATCTCTGGCATACCAGGAACATGTGCCAAACAGCATGTGTACCTTTCAGAGATAACCTGGAGTCAAGGTGTCTCACGGACAGTTGCCAGCACAAGCAACATGAACTTCGGCCTCTCGTGGCCTGTTCCAATTTGCCCATGCTAAGGCCTCATGTTCCCACAGCAGATGCCAGTGCCTTGTGTTGCTGGCTACACCTATAGTCCGAGGGACTACTTAGGTATGCAGTTACATACATATTCGATTTTGCTCATCTGTTGTCTTGGGGATTTTTTTTGTGAAATAATGGAAAATCTACTTGTAATTTTGGTGGGAGTTTAAAGATCTGGGAATATCTCCCAATATGCAATGCCATGCTGTTTCAAACTCTCAGAGAAATAAAATGTTGAGAAGGTGACTGATTAAACAGAGCTGGACACATCAGAACTTGCTCTGTAGATATTTGGGAAAAAAAGATAAATGTTCCAGCTGTCTTGACTACATCTGTGCTCTTTGTGTATTTAATATCCCTGAATGTTCTAGGAAACTAGTTCCTTAACAGCTTAGCAAGACCTGAAATTATTATTTTTAATGTTTTTGCAAAAATTTTACAAAGCATAAAGGAAAACTAAAGTGAACCTACTTTTAAACGCTGAGCTAGATTCAAAAGAGTTACGCGTATCCACTCAGGAAGCAAAAACCAGACCCCTGACCCTTCTATCCAGAAGGTTTGAATGCCACACACTCATGACAGATGTCTTAAGAACAATCTAATGGCCAATACTTATTTGCAGCAACTGAATGCATGATTTCAAGTGAGGAATACATTTTTTTTAAAGTGTTTGGATCACTGAAATAAAACGTCCTATTTGTCAAAGAAATCATTGCCTGTGAACTATACAGTCATCTGTCATATAACAGCATAACTTTTTCTTTTTGGTGCATTTTAATAATTGGTCAGAAGGATTATTCAATATTGTCTATGAGTGTCTAGTAGATAAAGGGTCCTGTACAGTAAAAAGCATATTTGATGTCAGCAGGAGTTCATGAGTAACCTAGGGAAAGGTCATCTTGGTGTCAAAGGCTGCAAGAAATGTCACATGCTTTCTCTTAATTAATGCAGGCTATGAGAGAATCCTCGGGGTGGACTCAAGATCAGAAGGAAGAGACTGACATTGTTGTACCAATTACGACTGCTTATTTGAGCATCTCCCTCTTTGTGATTACCCCAATTTAACCAAACATGTAATTTCTAGGTTGCATCAGTTTATCATAAGTGAATCCACTTGGATGAGTGTTCATTCCATATTTAAATATAGATAGACCCATCCTTGCCAGGTGCTGAGTTTGCTCAACTCCTACTGAAATTAGCAGGGGCTCAGCATTTTGCAAGAATCACTTAGCAGTGCCCAGAATTGGGTTCTTTATGTGTCTTATACATCAAACCAAAATCTGTGCTCCTCTAATGTCCATTTGCACAGTGATCCATATTTCTTTTCATTCATTTATTATCAAACAGACATCCACTTGGTGTTTCTCCTAAACAAATGTTAGTGGCTGTCACTACTAGATACTTAGGCAAATTGAATGTATTCCTGTTCCCTTTTGCACTTTTTGCAATATTATGCAGTGTACTTCAGCTTTCAGCTTTTCCTTATGTACAGAATATTTATGGTCCATTTTGGAGTTGTCATCCAAGCACTTGGGGTCATTTTCTTATTGAACAGCACAATATTAAAGCAATGGGGCACAGCAGGTGGTGAGTTTCTGGCTATTTTGTCATGCCTCAGGCTGAGTTGCCATCTTCCACCCAGAATAATCTCATACTGAATATTAGTACAAGAAAACAAAATCCCAGTAAAAACAGATCATTTTAAAAAGAAATGTTGCACTTTAAGTTCCAGACTTACATGAGGGCATTTTTCATGTGGGAGCTCTTCAGAGAGAGAAAGTGATTGATTTTTATAAAAGTTGGCATGCATGACCAAGGGCAGATGGTGCATAAATTTGGGCCCCAGACTTACATTCTGCTCTGTGTAGGTGGACCACTGAACTGCTGTGACTGAGAAAAAAGAATACAACTGTGAACAGATGCAAGACTCCTGTGTACCATGATCATGCTGTAGGACTAGGACCCAAACTTGTGTTACAATAATAATTTTAAAGCCAGCTTTTTGGCAAAACATTCAAGCACGTAAGCTAGGATTGATATGCTATTATTTATATGCTCCTGATTGATTGTGTAAAATGTGTGCGATCTCTCTGCTTAAGAAACAGTTTGTGCTGTTATAGATAGTGTGATAGATGTTTGCTCATACACCCTGCTAAACATGAGGTCTCAGCCATCATCACAAGTAAGAAGGAGATAGGAAATACCCTCCCGAGCTAAACATTGCAGTGAAGACTAGAGGGACAACAGCAAGGTGAGGAAATAGAGAGCCGAGTACTGTAGCAACACAAAGGACACTGTTCAGTTTCCATCAAAAGACAATCCACATGGCTCCCCATGTCAGATGGCTACTAGTGGATAGTGAATCTCACGTCTTCTCTTTTACTGGATCCCCTGTCTTCTATTTTACATTTGTTGTGTTTGGCTGATTTTCTATCACTCTACTATCTAATGCATTAGTTCAAAGCACACTGTCCTTTCATGTCTGATGGCACTGAAAATATAGCATGCTCCCAGAATATATTCTGTGAAACTTATTAGTCATGTGAGCTAAAGGTACACAATTTCATCATTTTGTTGTACATTTACATATGTGAAGCATAGTCTCTCTTCACAGGGAAGCAAGCCTATAAGGCTCCAGTTTGTTCAGCATTTTCCAAATTGGAAAATACCTGACCTATCTTTTTCCCTGTGGACTTCCAGAAAGATGTGCAAGGATGAAGAAAGGGCACAAGGAGACAAATAGAGGAGCAAAGCTCAAACTTATCCTTACAGAGAGGAAATAAAGGAATGTCAAAGAATTAATTTAGCAGTCTTAGGAAATGAGGAACAGACATCATATACTACAGATTGGGGCTCTCACCATTTACTGCCTTTTTCTAACATCAGCAGTAACCAATCTACTATTCCAAACTGTAACAGTAAATATGTTTCTTTGCCATTTAATTACCTTGGGATTATCACGGTGCCTCTTTCACGGAGAATGAATTATCTGTTTAAAAATTGGGGATACTAGAAGCACACAAAATTAGACAGCAATGTACTGCACCCATTTTCAAAGTGTTGCCTATACCTTGCAATTTCTTCAATTTGTTGTGCCGTGGGCAGACTTACAAAGCAGCTTCAATCTGTATTTCAGTTTCACAGGATCCTTCAGCACTTCAAGAACTGCAGAGAACCTGGATCACTCCTGCCAGCTGGGATGAGAGAAGAAGAAATCCTCATTATCTAGCTCAGAAATGAATGGGTCTGACTGCTGGTCGTAGAGCAGCTAGACCAGGTAATTGTACAGAATGAAGGAAACACTTGGCGAAGACTCCATATATTCCTAGATACTTCTTTGTTTTACCTGGCTTATGAATATTTACATGAACAGATTTTGGCTCACACTGGGAGACTCTCTGTTGTATAAATATCTATGGTAACATAGCAACAAGGGGTTTTGTGCACAAACCTGGTTTTCCGATTTTTCTTGATTTGCAAGATGATCAGCTCCGGTGGAAAAAAGAAATTTAAGTGGTTAGTTCATCTCTGAAACCTAAACTCATTGTTTCTTGAACATTTTCAACAGTGGTTCTGCACAATAGTTATTACCACTTCATTCTTTAGTTACAGATGCCTTGAGAACATTTTACATTTGGCTTTATATTGAAACAATATCATTGCTAAGACAGTCTTCAGGTGGCCAGTCTACAGCATGTCTTTTTCGAGAATTTGTGTTTTAAAATTAATCATTAAACCTTTCCATCATACATTAAATAGGTGAGATAAAGTGTAAAAACAAAGGCTGTACCTGGTGCTTTAAAGTTGCTATTCCTGACAGCTCTTCATCTTTTTCATACCCATATTGGCTTTTATCCCGGCCCATCTATTCCTTAATGTAAGTGTTATAAATTGTTGTAAAGTGCCATAAAATATAATAAACATGAATCAATATTTCTTGGTTAAAAAACTTAGAAATGCTGATGAAGCTCAGGTTTATTATAGATGTCCTGAACCCACAATATGCCTTTATTTTTTTTACCTTCATCATTTTTCCAGGTCTTGAGTTCATGTGTGCATTCACATTCATTCTTCATAAATCAAAGAGGCAGTGAAAATTAAAATTACTAATGCAGAGCTAATGAAGCAGCTAACATTTTAACCAGTTGTTTTAGGTAAAATATTCTGTATATAGAGAGTTGTTATATTCCGTGTGTATAACCCAATTCAAGCAAATTCCTCATGGATCTAGTGAGTATTAAGCATGTGCATGGCACCAGAAAGTTTGGGAATTACTGAAATGCTTAAAGTTAAGCATATACTTAACTACTTTGCTGAATCAGGGCTTTAATGAAGAAGCATGGCACAGTAGTGCTATTTGCCATAAAAAATTTATCATTGCCATGGATCTCTGCTCATTAAAGAAGATGCTATGATTTGTGTTTAAAATATGAAAGAAATATGATGCCTGCATGGTGCATTAAATACCCAAGCATACACATGCATTTAAATTCTTGCTGTCTTTTTAAGGATATTGTTGTGAATTATGTTCTTCTATATGCAAGAGCATCCTTCATTGTGAAGTGACAGTTAGTTTCCACATCCAGCTGATGCTCTTTACATATTATTAGTATTATTTATTCTCAGTCTGAAGCTAATGATGGATTTTTTTTGTCCTCAGTTGTTTTCGTGGTTTCTCCATATGAACCACTATGGGCTGTGGTGTTTCTAGGGTCATTGGAAGACTCTCCCCAGGACAGAGCAAACCTGTCCCATTTCCCCAGCATTGAAGGGAAGTGCTGATGGGCTGACCCAGCCATGGCAAACACTCCATTTCTGCCAGCAGGCCAGTCCAGGGATGTCCAAACCACTCCCATTCCCTCCAGCTTGCTGCTGCCTAGCTGGGATAGGGCTACCACCCCAGCCTGCTTCAAGGAGGCTGGTGTGCACCATGCTAGTGAAAGCTACTGTGAGCTGCCCTCACTGTGAAACCTGCCCACTGTGATATAGCCTTGGTAAGGGGAAACATCCCTGCTCTGCCCTGTTGATCATCACCCAAGGATTTAAGACCCACTTTAGAGCTGGTCTGGCAGCTGAAAGGAGAAGTAATGCAACAATGGCAGGGCATTGCCTTTGTCCATGCCCTTCACCCCACAGTGCCTGGGGAGGCAGCCCTGCAGTGGTGGGTGAAGCCTCAGCGATGGTTTCAGCCGCTGTGAGGGACTAGCTGGCGAGGAAATTTCTTGGGGCTGCCACCAGACATGGGGCTTTGCTCTGTCTGTGGTAAATCCTCACCATGGTTCCTGGACTGGCCCAGCTCACCTCAATGGGGGCTGTGGGACAGGTCTGGTAGGGGAGGGAGAGCACCACACCACCCTGCAGCCCCACAGCCCCCTCACTCTGGACCTTTGCTGTTACCAAATGGAAAACAGTCCTGACAGAAACCTATCGTAAAAGATCCACATCCTGGTAAGACAATCTGGCTGCTTCATACTATTACAATAAATTTGACCAAGTTTCCTGGGACAGAGAGTCTGGCAAGGGTCAGGGCCTCGTGCCACACTCCACAACATGCCTGTGCTGCCTGGCCATTCAGATCGAGCATCTGTGGCTGGAAATGAGGGCACTAAAGTGGAAGGAAGATCACCTGTCTGTAAACTATGTGTTGTCATGAGCTGATTTTTTTCAGCTATTTATAGATGTGATACTCCTCTGTTTCTCCTGCCTCTTTCAGCACCCCAGTGAAGGATGTGTGAAAAGCTCTAATTTCCCTTGAGGAAAAGAGTTAGTATCTTGTGATTTCAGTAAAAAGCTGTGTTTGCACTGTGGTCAATAAATTCCTATAGACAACTTTTTCTCCTTGGAATTCTCTCATCTTGTTATTTTGTTAATGCTTGAGGTGAATATTCCAGCTCAGCAAAGACATGGTGGAAAGCTGTCCCATTTCTTGTGGGTCAGGTTCAAGAGGAGGATGCCAGAGCTTTAATAGACTCTCCTGGCATTAGGTTTCCCTTTTCTTTCATGAAAACTTGAATACTCTTGGTTTCCTTCTGACTTGGAGCAAATCCTCCATGAAACAGCATTATGTCTTTCTCTAGAGGCCCAGTTGTTACTTCTTGCGATGATAAATCCCACCAGTATCATAAAAAGATTTTTTTTGTGGAGAAAAGGGTTGAAACATCTCCCTAGACTGCATCCATAATAACTTCCTTTATTGTAGGCAAAAATATAGTTTGAAATCTCAAAGCTGAAAAGTTCCTGCCTCAGTGGTTAAACTGCTTCTGTATTCACACCCCACATCTCTGTGAATTCCCTGACAAAAGGAGTCAGACTTCAGGGATGACTGCAAAGGAAGGCACAACTCCAAACCAAGTGTCCCCTGAACCCATGTGCCAAACTGCTATGTGGTAATTCCAAAGTCATGTGAAGATCCTGCACCCTTTGGGTCCACGGATCACTCTGATCTTAGGCTCATCAATAAATTCTAGTGCAAGTCAGCATGCAGAATTTTAATTACTGCCTTTAGATATGTCATGCTTCTAATATTATATTTGAAGACTATATTCTTTCTAATAAGGCCAGAAAAGACAAAGTTTGATGATACTGTTCTCTCTGAAGATACTATTTTCCTCCATGTTTTGGAGCCTATTGTATGTATGCCTTTATAATATTTTTTTTTAATGTAAGATTTGTCCTGTTAGCTAAGCAGTGTCACTTTACACTGTCAGGCTTCTCATTTTCCAACAGTTGATTTGGTTTGCACAAGGTAAGTATAACTATCAGTGCTATATCACAGCACTGCTGTACAGAACGCTGCAGCAGTGCTGCTAATCTAACTGATGGCATACAATGAGATGGAAAGAAAGGCAAAAGAAAGTGGTTTAGCCACGATGAGAAGCTGCACCCAGGTCTCAGTAGAAAATTCAGAGCAGGAACTGCAGCCATAGTGATTAACAAGGAGTTTCCAGAAGTTAATATACCGGGCAAAAGGGTTGCTCCTTTGGAGGCTGAGCACTGGAGAGTGGAAGTTAAAATGACTTGTGCACCATTGAGCTGGAACATGCTGCTCCTGGGTCATTGATCTGCGCTGCTCTGGCAGGGCACCGCTTTGGTATTGTTAATTTTCAATGACATAAAGACTTGTATTAGCACAGGAAGCAGAACTGAAAGGCCAGAGACTAAAGGGAAGACAAAAGAGAGGCCAGTGGTAAACACGGAGGGTTCCAAAGACTGTGATGCAAAACCAGAAACAAATACAGCCCCTGAACAATAAGAAATTCATTACTTCATGGATCAAATCAACCAGGCCAGATCCTTGTCTGCCATTGGTTAGAATTATTTCTTTCATATCAGGGAAACTAGGCTCACATGAACTGGAAGAGTAGGTGATCCATAGCTTACATAGGCAGCGAAGCTGTATATATGACATTTTTTCCCCTAAAAGGTGAATGCACACAAAATTGTACAATGCATTTTTAAATAAATATTTAACATCTAAAGCACACTGCCACTGCAATCCCTTTTTATGACCACTGCTATAAGAAGTATGAAAAGGTGCATAAACCTCAAAGAGCTATTCATTTATCAGCAAGAGAGAGGGTCCTTCTCAAAACTAGGGGTAATAATTTATTGTTTGGATCTTCTATAATAAATTTGAAATAATGCCCTTAAATTTCAGAATTTTACTGTCACTGGGACAGTCATTAGTTCTTATGACTGAATTTCCACACCATAACATTAGTTGACATCTCCAAACCACAGTCCTGTACTTTTCCCCAGGTTTTATATTGCAGTGGGTACACTGCCCTGGGGTATCGATGGCTTAGGCAGACTCACAGCTTCCATATCTTTTTACTAACCAAGGCATTGTAAATGTAGATATTTTCCTCTTTTTCTTTGACATAAGTGAAAGTCCTATCACACCTCCACCTCAGCTAACTTTGGAAGGCAGCCATCACTGTGCCAGTGTTACATGTAGACTGGCTGAGTTGTGTATGAAGGAAATAAGTTCTACTGAAATGTCCATCATGTAATTGTGTCTGATAGCTTTGTACACAGAGAAATGGACAGCTAGGAAAGGAATTAAGCTGGTAAAGTAAGCTTTTGTCTATATATTTTCTGCAGTTCTGTATTTGCAAAGTAGAGAAGACTGTCTACTACTTTCAACAAAACAAATGGAGAAAACAAGCTGGTGGGGGGGGCCTGTCTTTGGACCTCATCTGGGCACTGAGTCAGTTACTGGGCTTAAGAGAAAGTAGCAATTATAGAGAATCAACATTTATTTAAAATATCAACAGCCTTCAGTTAACTGAGTGAATGAGGAAAAGACAGTCGAATGACAGCATGAGAACAACAAGCACAGTGAGACACACTGGAAAGAAGCAAGAAGTGTTGCCTGCATGGACTCAGTGAATATAGTAGTATGTCTGATTACACCAGTTCCTTAAGACCTTAAGCAAAACTAAGTGTTTTAAAAGCACTGAATTTTTAAATACTACTCTCAGATTTTATTCCCAAAGAGAATGTCTAATTCAAAATTTTCTGGACTTCACAAGAGTTTTTTTTTTCTCCCTTATTCTCATTTTGACCCTTCCAAATCCAAAGGTGAATTTAATGTAAAAAATACTGAAGCATTAAAGCATTGTTGTTTGGGGGGTTTTGTTTGTTTGTTTAAATTGTTTAGTATCTTACGTGGTGTCGGGAACAGTGTAAATCATTAACATCAGCTCACACAATAACCTAGCAATGCAGAGTATCTCTCCATTCTAACAGATACAAAGGAAGTATCTGAGTCTTCAAGATCATCTGTAAGATGTCTTGGATCTTAAATACTTTCCTATCCTAGGCTTGAGGGTGATCTTTTACTTGTTCTACAATGAATGAGGGCTCAGTGGTGCATAAAGAAAAAAAATAAAGAGATTTTACATTAGGAAATGACAGCTTTTCTTTGTAGATTTTTATGTAAAGCATATGCACTTGCTGAAATACAGCCAGTTTTACTGGGACTTTTTTTATTTTTTATTGTTATAGCAAAAAAAAATACTGGATTTCAATGCATGAAAATCACAAAGCATGACCAATTTGGTTTGTATTCTGCTGAGAAGTTATACCAGCACAGTGCTGTGGATTAAAAATGCTTGAATTTTTACAAAAACATAGGCAAAAAACCCTACACATAATGTGATTCAAATATTCTCTTTGGCTATATCTATACTAGTAATTTAAGTAGTGCCTGGGCACTGAAACTCAATTGCCAATAAAGGTAAATAGTTTGAATGTGGCTTGATTTTGTTCTGGGCCAGCTTTACACTGCCCCAGACTGTCCCCAGGCAGATTCTAAGGGTTAGTGTCGGACAGTGTGTATTATGGACCGTCATATCTCACTGACCAGTGGAAATGCAAACATCCTGCTTTGAAGGCTACCAGAGTATGATAATAGGGATAGGCCATTCTGTGATAGTTAACCTCAGTGCCAGGAAGCCAAGATAGAAGTAATCTTTCTGGCCATGGAACTCCTGAAATTGTGAGCTTCACTGGACTGTATTCACACTATTTGTGATTGATATTTTATATCTAAGCAATTCTCTCCTATTCTTTCTCATGTTCCATTTTACCACCATATATTTGAAAGTTTCAGGTCATCAGTTGGAATGGGGTAAAGTCTTGTGACTATATTCTGCAGAAGATAGAAGAAAGAGGAAAATCCTCGTGTATTCTCATAATAAAAATTCTCTGTTTTCTAGCTCCTCCTTTTCTTTGTCATGAGAAAAATACTTCAAGTTCTTCAAGACCAACCTTGGCATATTAAAAAGAATATGCATATTCTTCACGTCTCTATTAAGAAAAGAATCTAGTAGCAGCTTTACAAGAAAACCTATGGCAACCTTTTCTTCAGAGCAAGATCAGTCACTTCAAATCCTTAGTCTTTCCCAAATATGTAGCATCAAAGAAAAGATTAATAATGAATTGTGGTCTCAAAAGAAAATTAGAATACACTGCTCTCTAGCATTTCCTGCGGTTGCTTGGTGCTATCCTTCTTGGCTTCCAGCAACCACTCCAGAAAGATGCAAGTCTTCTGTACGTCCTCTCTCCTATCTGCCAGTCTTGCTAGGAAGTCTTGGATATCTTTAGGTATCTCTTAATCCTCAGTGTTCAAGCAGCACCTGGATGGAGTTCTGATCACAAGTGAAGCTTGTAAATACCACAGTGAGAGTAATTTGGAAAAACACGTTAGGAACAAGTGGTAATATTGCTCTACAAAACTGGCAATGTCCAGGCCATACTCATTTTGGGATAGATTTTTGAACTCTCAAGCCAAATCGTTCTCACTCAGTTCAGTGGTATCTCTGAATTTGTGCTGATCTGCGTAAAGGATAATGACACAACAAAACATTTCACATTGCAGCAGATTTGTTGCTTGGATACCTGAAAATGGCAGATACTAGTTAAGAGACACTTATTGTCATGTGTGGTTCCAAAGAGCACTGCTTGTGACTACACTAAAAAGCCATTCATAGGTTTAGGTTGTTTCAAGTACCAATAGACTACTACAGGTTTCATAGGCTCTTAGTAAATAGTATGAGCCAATGCACACCATGCCATCTAATACCAGCATCTTTTGCCTGAGATTTATAAGCTGACATCTGATCTACCAAGATGCTTACTTGTCAGCTGAACACTCTACTAGCCCTGTGAGTAAGCAAGGGTGAGTGATTAGATAGGTAGGCATTCTACTACTCCATCAACATTAGAAATAAGGGAGACCTGTAGGTGCTTTTTTTTGTATTCTCCTCTTTTTCAGTGGCATGGCTAATATCAACTGCAGTCAGTGGAGGAGGACAAGGAGTTAGCTCCTAAGCTGAGGTTGTTCTCCAGGTCTGCAAGGACATTTCAGTTGTCCAGCCATCTGAATGCAAAATCCTTGGGGTACAGACTACTTTATTACATGTTTATCAATGGCACAGAAAACATTGTCTGTGCTTAACCAACACTGAGTAGTTCCACAAATGCTGCATTCAGAGCACGTATTGCACATGGTCATTGACACCTCCATAAGGTGCAGCTTTGCATTTCATCAGAGGATATAAAAAAATAGTCCCTGGATCTAAAGATAGCAATTTTATCTGCATGGCTGATACCAGGAAACCATTGCCAAATTAGGTGTGTCCAGCTCAATTTTGAGACCCTTTGGATGGAATAAAAAATTGGGTCTCATCAGTCCTACTGATTTACACCAGGTGAGATTTTAGTCAAGTTACATGCTAAGATTGCCTGTGGCAGTTCTAAATATTAAAGTTAAAAAAACCAGAAAGGACTGGAAATTGATCAGAGTTCAAAAGACTGCTCAAAGCACATTATCATAAAAAAGAGAAAAAAACAAAGAAAAAAAATGAAAAAAGAAGAAAGGTTGTATGGCAACGAGATAATCAAATACTAACATCTACATAGTTTGAAAGTCATATGATTACTCAAACAACAGCCAGCTTGCATTTATTTTTCATCTTTCTTTTACTGAAGACAATTTTTTTTCTCCTATATGCAATTTCCTCTAGGAAGAACCTCAGACATACTATCTAGCAATTCCTAAGTACATTTGTATTTTTATTATTTTGCTATCAAGAGTTAAGGTCCACTCAGACATATTAATTTATTTTTTGGAATTTTCAAACACATAAAAGAGTAGGAGATTCTGATAAGGCCCTATTGTAGTTATCATGTGGTAGAACTACAGCTAAGGTCATGTTGACCCGCTCTGGTTAGAGTACATCATCTACTTAGGAGAAAAGAAAACAAATTGTGTCACATTTTATTCCATCAGCGGCTCTAAATGAAAAGGATATTTTGAGAAACTGAATTAATAATACATTAAAATAACTAGAAAGAAGGGCTGATAATTAAACATGCTCTGTAATTCAATCCCAGCCTGAACAATGAATCTACTCTTTTGGTAACTGTTCTTTTTAATTATAGAAGTGACAATTCTGAATGACTCAAACCTTCTCTGTCATCTTGCACACAAAGCCAATTAAGGTGAGACCAAAGCAAAAATATGGTTCATTCACTTGGTAACCACTTTACCCAATCACTTCACTTCTCTTTGAACAATGCAGAAGGGGAGCAAGACTCAAATCTGGTATATGTGTCATGGGTGGGTTGGTTGATTGGTTTTCAGCTCTTCTTTTTAAAAGGTCTTAACAATTCACTCCATAGACACTAGGATGTTTAGTAGCATGGATTTTTAAATGTGATACAGAATCATCAGGAAACTCTTTCAAACCACTTCAAATATTATTGGAGTGACAAACTTCTCAACACAAGCAAAGCAGGAAAAATAAGGCCTAATGGTAGTTACCGAACCTTTTTAGAAGCACTTAAAAGTTTGGCTATCCAGGTTAATTTAAAAAAATGGAAGAGTATCCTTACTGCCCTCTGCTTGGGCTGTACTGATTGCCATTTACACCCATGTGCGTGATAATATTTGGATGACCGTTCTGCTTTTCAATGTTCTTATGTATTAATACTGACAGACTCAAACTGGGATTTGGCAGGAAATTCCAAATTCTTAAAATCCCTTCCATAAACCTGTGCTGCCTGATTACTTTTTTATTGCCTAGGCAAAGAGCATTCCTTCTTGCTGAGGGCTTGCAGTAGAAGGGTGGAACCAAGGTTTAAAGCTGGGCAAGGGAAGAGAAGTTGAGAAGCTGAGAGGCTGTACCTAGTCCATGGTGCATCTTTCTTGCTTGTATTTGTTCATGTAGTGGGACTCTGAATAAAGCCTAAATTTGAAACATGCCTAAATTTGACTGTCATCATTAGATTTAAAGATTAACATCTCAGAGAGATTAATAGAATCCATTAAACTGACTGCCTTGCATAATCTGCATCATATCACATGATTTTATCCTGTAAAGGGTGGTATATTCCCTGGGAAACCAGTAGCAACTGCTTCTTCTTTAATATGTCCTGTACACAATGCTGAGGCACTATTCACAGAGCTTGGTGATGGCTGGTATTGTGTGGATTGTAGAAATAAACAGCGGACTGCAGATGAAAGCCTGCTCTTCCTACAGTACTCAGGAGAAGTGTCACTTCTATCTTGTAAATAACGTGACTTGCCTGAATTATGTTTTTCAGCATAGTTGAACAAATAATCTTGGATTGGTGGAGAAAAAAACACCCACATACTCCTTCATTTTTTCTTTCAAAGGCAAGAGAACATGTGGAATGTAATATCTCCTCCTGTCCATTTTCAAAGTCTGATCTTAACGTATTGGTCAGGGACAGGTCCTGCATTCTCAGCTGAACAGCACTAAGAAGTTGCAGGATGTTTGCTGTTTGTTTTTTACAGTGGGGACATCATAAAAGATTAAAGAGCAAGAAAGATTCCGCATTTTGTTTAGGTAGGTTTACGCTAATGATAATTTTAAAAGAAGATATTTTAAATCCCAAAAGCTTGGCTGTTTCAGGTTTAGTAAAGGAAAGCACCACTGTCATAAATAGCTATTTGATATAGGCCAGTTGATGTGGATATTTTATGGCTAGGGAGCAGAAGGGCACTCACACCTTAGGAATACATCCTTTACTCTAAGGCTGTGCTGAGCCATATCCTTCCAGATACTCTTCATGACCTACTAATTGATTCCAAACCACAGTTTTAGAACTAGATATAGCAATAACCATTTCTTGCTATATACACTTTCCTGATGATGCTGATATAAGGAAAAATCAATCAAGCTTTTAAGAAAGGTCAGGAATAATCCATTCCAGTCATGGTATGAGGATATGATTCAAGTCCAACAAAGAGGAAGAACACCTCTCTCTACCAACATCATTGGTTTCTGACTGAAAGACTCCATACGCCCTACCCTTCACTTGTCATTAAGACAACTGACGTTGCTGCATTATGCAAAACATCTCATTTACTGAGAGGATATGAAGCTAAATAAGCCACTGAAAGGATGTTAGTATCTGTTTTTGAGGAGAGGTGGGATTCACTGAGGCACATGGAGTTTGTATGATCATGTTCAGGGAGTGAAGAATTGTCACGATCACAGAAATTTTTTAAGACTTCCAGAGAAATCCAGCCAGAAGCTTTACCCAAGGCTATTTCTTTAAAGGCAGATGAATATCTACTAATAGCCACTGTGTTTCATTGAAACAGAGAATGGTTTGAGTTGGAAGGAACCTTAAAGATCATCTAGTTCCAACCTTCCTGCCATGGGCAGAGACACCTCCCACTAGACCAGGTTGCTCAGAGCCCCATCCAATATGGTCTTGATCACTTCTAGGGAGGGGTCATCCACAACCTCTCTGCACAACCTGTTCCAGTGCCTCACCACCCTCACAGTGAAGAATTTCTTCCTTACATCTAATCTAAATCTACCCTCTTTCTGTTTGAAACTTACCCCCTGTCCTGTCACCACACTCCCTGATTGAGACTCTCTCCCTGTCTTTCCTGTAGGCCCACTTTAAGTACTGGAAGTCACTAGTAAGTTCTTCTCTTCTCCAGGCTAAACAACCCCAAGTCTCAGCCTGTCCTCACAGGGGAGGTGCTCCAGCCCCCTGATCATCTTTGTGGCACTCCTCTGGACCTTCTCAATCAGGTCCATGTATTTCTTACGCTGGAGGTCCTAGAGCTGGACACAGTACTCCAGGTGGAGTCTCACCAGAGTGGAGCAGAGGGCAAGAATTACCTCCCTCAACCTGCTGGCCACACTTCTCTTGATGCAGCCCAGGATGCGGTTGGCTTTCTAGGCTACAAATGCACGTAGCCAGCTCAATTTCAGTTTTTCATCCATTTGAAGAAGAGTGATTGATCTGAAGGAGATCATTAGGACCTGGTTCAACTTGCTTAGTGAGATTCAATGGGTGATGATATAGCTGCCTATAATGGTCCTCAGTGAATCTAAACATTTGAATTCAACAGTAAATTCAAGGTTTGGACATAAAGTGTATATCCTGAAGTTCTATTCTCTTGACTTTCTGTATGAATATAGTCCATATTTTGAGTAGTTGAGAGCCAGATGGCACAATCTTATCTCTGCAAGTGGAGCCATATAGTTTGACCTATATGGTCAGGGGTGTGCCACATTATCCTAAACATGTACTCTTTCCAGTTCAGAAATACTCCTGGCCAGCTACTGAAACCTAAGGAAATGTGATTCAAAGGAAGAAGTAAGCTTTTTATGTAGGGTTGGGTTTTTTTTTCACTTCCCAGTGAAAATGCAACCCTATATTCAATGCTTTCCAATAACTAAGGTGAACATGATCAAATATACGTTATCATTTCTGCTACTGGGATTTCTTGTATTACTTAAATTTAAAACTCTGAAAAAGGAAGTGGGAAAGCTAAAAAGGCAAAGTGCAGAAAGAATCACATTAGCTAGATCCTAATGGGCAACTGTTACTTAAGTTAACAACAAAAGGATGCCTGATTCAGGGTCGAACTCTGCAGCAATACAAAAAGCAGTAAAGTAATGAGACATAAATAATGGATACAACATAGGTAAGGACTTGTGCTACCTTTAAGCTAATTATGATAAAGCATCATTATATTGAATATTTAGCACAGAAAGAATGATCAGGAAGAGAAAACTCAATACAATCTACAACAAATATTACACTTGCTTGATCATTGAAGATTAAAAAATAATAAGGAATGATATAACCTTACATCCTGAAAAATGCTTTATGAGGGATACTAAATGGCCAAGTGCAAGCATTCAGCAAACAGGCAAAAGTGGCAGAAGAAGAGTAGACTTAGAAAACAAGAGAAAGCAATTTCACAGATGGAGCTACAGACATATGAAGCAGAGACTTTTCATTGCCTGGGCCTTCCAAGTCCCCACCTAAGCTGAGCTGCTTTAATAACTTATCCACTGAAGAATTATTTCCTGAGAGGCAGAAACTGTGTATTTTGAACTAAATAAAATAGTTTTAGCCCCTTACATGTGAGACCGACATGTTCAGGGTGGGATTTTTAGAGTCCCAACCATTGCTTTCCCCATTGTGATCAGCATTCTCAACAGGAGAATTACCCCAGGATAGGCAGTAAATATTCCGTTGGTGCTGTCAAAAAGCTGCTTTCAATACTACATCTAAACCTACTGCACTAATGGATTTGACTGTTAAAATGCGCCCCCCTTTCCCCCCTGCTCTGCTTCATCTGTCCCATCCTTTGAGTGCGCTGGACCTCACGGCTGGAAATTGTGACAAGGGCAGGATCTCTCCTCCAGGGTTAGTGACTGTGCTGTCACCTCATCCTGCTATGCAGGTGGCTACAAAGAGGCATGATCCCCTGTAGGCAGCAACACCAGCTCTCCTGAAAATGTGCATGTTTGTACTGCTAAAGTTGGAGAGAAAGAAGCAGAAGCTACTGAGTGACTTAGCTTTGCAACCTGCAAACGACACCAGCCTGTGTACCACTGCACAAATTCTGGAGCCAAATGGAGCTGGGTGGGCACTTCCCAAACGTCTGTGATTTGATTCACCACTCTCAGAGTTTCTGTGGCTCCTTCTCTTTAGAGAGAGCAAGAAGTAAAGATGCTTTCATTATTTGTGCAGTTGAAAATGACCACATGTGGTGTAACAGAACAGAAAGGAAAAGAAATATAATCAGTCACAAGGAACATTCACAGAGCATGAATCTTCATTGTATTAACAGTGGATGAAACCCCTTGGCTAGGTTTCCATAGTAAATATCTATATTTATTTGTATCTATTGTTATTCCACTTTGTACTTCATATCTTCTACTGCTCATCTTATACTGAAGCGATATTTCCACGCCCCAGGTTTGTAGGTGTTTTTTGCCAAGAGACATGTAGTAAGAGAAGGTGACAGTATTTGACCCCAGGAGCTTCCACCTAACACACAAGCCAATCTTATAGCTAAAAATCTTCAGAAGCCGTGTCGGAACTACAGCTGCATGTAAAATGGATTTCTATTCCTGAAAATGTTTGACATCATTAATCTATGTATAAATGCGTGCGTATTTTAAGACCTTGTATTCCAATGATACCCCATAGAAAAAATGAAAGAACACCTTAAAGCTGCCAGTAGCTTGGAAGTCCTCTTTTAAAATTTAAGAAACCTTAGAACTGAACCCTTGGTGTGCTAAGGCCTCACTTTCTGGTGTGCCTTTGGTTACTCTAAGCACAGTTTCTACTCTTGATCAGATATTTGTCCTCACTATACACTGAGAAATGTTTCCCGAAGAAACTGTCATTAAAACAGATACTTCTTGGCACAAATTTCTATGACTAGGCACTTTCTAATGAAAAAGACACTAAAAAATTCTCAGTAAATTTCATACAAATAATCACTGAAATTAGACAAGAAGTAAATGGACTTGGCACTTTAAATCGACATTGTTTCCAAGCACAAAGCATGGAAAACAGAAGCTCCTAGAGTTGTTTTAGAGTGAAACTGTAGTTGAATGACACGTATCTTAATCCAAGCGGTAGTTTGCTTGCTTTTAATCCACTGGAAATGGTAATTTATATGCGCAAGCAGTTCTGCCCAAGTAGCCAACCTTAAAATGCTTTTGTATTTAAATAGAGTGACATCTGACATTTCTGTGTTCGCCTGTTACCAGACCTCTGTTTACCCTCTGGAAAGTGCCAACGTAAGGGGAGAATAAGGGAAAGTGAGAATTTGCCTGCTGGTTTGGGAACAGCTGGAACTCTGATTTACTATGAAAGTTCAGGGTGTCCCAATTAAATCAGGACACTTGAGAGATATGAAGATTTAAATGTCCCCCCAAAGCTTTGGTCTAATGTGATTAAGCTGGCTGGTTTTGCTAATGATAGACACATTCCAAATTGCAGAAAAATGATAAGTAGATATAATGGGTTTTTACTGTTATGTGCTTATAATAATATGCCCCAAAAAGGTTTCTATTCCCTCCTTCCATTTTCTATTGAATGTCAATCATTTATAACTTTTGGTGCCTATAATAAAATCTTCCTTGAGATACATGACACCCTTAGCTCTCAGGAACATCATGATCTTTTATTTTTACCCCTAGACTTCTCTGCTGCCTTTTTGAAAAAAACTTTGCTTGTTGATTTGTAGATTGGTATGCATTCTTCTATGACTTTTTCTTCAAGTGGACAAACATTGTTTATATAGTGGGCACTAACTGACAACACTATGCAGTGTAATACTGTACAAGTGTGAAGTGCAGCTGGAGTTTTGACTAGGAAAAAACCCATTATGTCCTAAATATCTGAACAGCATTGAGTTGGAAGAGCTTCGGAGCTGCTCTCAGCTGCTTTCTTGAGAATTATTGATGGACTGTAAGCAAATATAACTTTATTGCTTAACTTCCACAAAAACAAATATTCTTCAAGAAATGAAAGGGCAAATAAAGGAAAATGTGTGCTCTGTGCTGCCAAAACAGTCTAAAAACGAATGAATAATAGAAAGAAAATCCACTTACAAGCTCGTAATTTTTAAATTTCTGTAATTATCTAATGTTATTTGAACACCACACATACACGTTTTAAGTCAGTTACCATTCACAGTGAAATGTCTTTCTTTAGCATGATTGCCTCCTTTTCCCCACACCATGACAGATTGTATTTAATTGAACAGTTGCTGGTTTAGAACTGTCATTATAAATGCATATATTCAAATAGTCTTAGTACAGAATATTGCCCTTTAGTTAATTTCCTCTTTTTATGTAGCAGTAAATATCCTTTTGTGTTCTGGTTCTAATTTATTTGGAAATAATGTGCTTCTTACTAAGAGCAAAGAGTTTTTTTTAAAGGATAGACTAAGCTTCTTAAGTTGCTTGCTAATACATTTTTTATTGACCTAGTGTCTTTCAGTCCTTGTACCATTGAACTCTAGGGTCTTTGTCGAGAGGATACATTTAGAGGAAAAACTTGGATCTAGTTCTTTTTTTTTTGAAATGGTTTTAAAAGCAAATTCATGCCATGAAAATAATTCTGGCCTTATATGAGAGACAAAAATCTTCCACTTCAATCAGCCAACATGAATCCTCATTGTAGGTAAAAAGAGGAAAGAGATCTATCTACCTGGAGTTTTGCCAGAAGGAAGGACTAAGGTGCTTAAACCATACCCGTGCACACTGTGACTGACTCTCTCATTTTATACAGTCTAAGTTGTCCTTTAAGCACAATCACATACCAAGTCGGAGGTTCATACAGATGTTTTCAACAACATGTATATCCACATTTTATTAATAACCCAGGATGGAACCGACAGGACATAGTTACTATTAAACATTATTGCCTGCCCTGCAGCATTCACTACTTAAAACTTAAACATTTTTCACTTCTTCTTTTCTCCTTTTATTTGTTGGAGGGATGGATTTAGGTACACAAGAAATTAAAGTTAGAATAGTTAATTCTATAAAATAGAATAACTGTGAAATATCATCATCCTAGAACCAATGGTCCAGACCTTTGGGTATGGTGAGCTGTAAAGTTTCGTTAGCATAAATGGAGCTATGACAAATCTACATCTACTGAGGATCTTGCCCATTGTTTGCCAATACCAAAATCTCACAAATGCCTGTGACTTTTATGTGATATGTGTGGAGGTTGCTCTGGAAGTTTCATAGCCTATGAGAGAAAAGGATGGTTATCACCAGTAACAAATCTGATTCTTGGAGGACTCTGACATTGCTCATTCTTTAGTTGTCTAAATTATTTTTTTTTAATATATATTTTTCCAGTAATACTGTTATGTACAGAGGAAATAAAATTAACACTTCATTACTATTCATCTGGCAATGGAGACAAACTTGAGAAAATATATATTATTTACCATCAGCAAACTAACATTATTTGAAATGAATTAAAAACAAGAAGATAAAAAAAAAAAAAATCACTAAGCTACTCACTAAATAGCCTCCAAGACACAGATCTAGCAAAGTAGTTGGATGAAACATAGCAGTACATTAATTAGGTAAACCTAAGAACCATCACAGATAAGATGAAAATTAGGAATAAAAATAGAGGAATAAAAGAAAAATTCTTTTACACTAGGACTTCTCAAAAATTTTCAGTTATCAACACTGGGAACCAATCTAAGAAATGTGAGTACAGCTGGAGTACTTAGAATCAGAAGGATCCATGATCACTGATGAAATTTGCATAAGAGAGATGTGTTTTTGTAAACATAGTTGTTTTTTTGGCTATGGACAAAATCTAGGGTGTCTTTTCAGACAAATATAGAATAACCGTGCCAGCCAACCCTCTGTCAGAGCAAGCTTTTATGTGCCTCCAGCTATGGTAGAAAGATAACACTTATAGGCAGAGACCACCATCTCAGTGTCAAAACTGTTAAAATCTTTGCCGAAAGGGTTATATCACATAGGTATCACCATGAAATATTAAATAGAAGGTGCAAGTGCAGATTTCTCAGTTGTCAAGCAGATATATAATGTGTGCCTTTATTTAGTTTTTACATAGATACACAGTGACCCAACACCCCCACTTCCTTAAACTAATGCCAAAACTTTAGATATCAGTGAGGATTAGAACCTGGTTCATAGCCACTTGTTCTTGCAGTCTAAACAAGTGGAAGGTCATCAGCTCTGCCATGACACCAATGACAAAAAGCAGAAAAGAAAGAAGCAACACAAAGGCTTACAACTGGCACCATAATTGTAGTGTAACAACAGAACCACTGAAGGTGCAGTTGACTTGTTAAGCAGTTGTAATGACATGCTAAGTGTAAGTATAATTATTGGTCAAGGGCAGATTATTGTAAAAATGGAAATAAATGACAATTTTAGATTCCTTTGCAATAAGCCTTTACAAAACCAATATTAGTCATACGTGCTATATATGCATATTTTGTACAAAGTCAATTAACCTCTTTATTTGAAAACAAGGGCTTCGTTATTGTTGAATACAGAAGCTAATCCTTTGTAGCAGATAACTTTCAGCAAGTATGAGTGGAATGAGTTGTACTTGCTATGCCCATGTTCTTCCACAATTGAAAGATTAAATATTTAATTTGCTAAACACTAGTATATATGAAGGTTAGGAAACTTTTGGTATAGGAAAAGTCAAGGCATCATCTGAGGATATAACAAATGTTTGCACTAGATTTATCTTTCCATTTATTTATTTTCTTAACCAGTTCAGCCTTACAGGTAAAAATATAACCTTTTTCAGTCAGCAAAGTTCAGCTTCTGTTAAGGCAATGACAGCTTTTAACCAGCTTCAAATTAGCATCATGATTGCATGGCTAAAAAAAAAACCTGCTAAGAGCAGCTACCCTTTTTAAATTTAAAAATTATCAAAGTTGTATTGATAGACCAAGATAGATGAGCCATCATTTCAATCAGTTAAAATTAATATAGTTATTTTTGATGCTTAATACAGCATTATACATGTCGCAGGGACAAATACCTAATCACAGTCCTGTATTTATGATTAGGACCACACAAATTGATGCAACAGTAATTCCTGATTCATGGTAAGGTTGATGGAGCTAATTAGGAATAAATAGTATGATGCATTAGGAACAAACAGTATGACAATTCAGTCAGAAAAGCCTTTCAAAAATAAACTGTTGTTATAAGAAGGTAATAAAACAGGTTATCAGGAGGCAAAGGAGGCCAGCAGATTCTTGAGGTTAGGCTTAAGATCCATTCTAGGGCAGTATCTAATTTGCAAACTTCTCATCCAAAAGCAGCACCAGTTCTTGGACTCTACACAAGAATAATGAGACACTGAGGGTGGCTTAACCTTTTGTTCAGCCCCAACCAGACAGCGCTACTAAACTGTAGCTTCAACAAGGCACAGGGCATTAGAAGAGTCAATTATCTTCCTCTATTCAAAGAACAGAAAGCTTCTTATTCCAGGTAATACATTTAATTTTGAAAACAGACCTATTTTCCTTACATGTAATTGAGTTCTGTTACAGAACACAAAACAGGTAGGGCTCGCTGTCATCCACAATGGAAAGAGGTTGATATTGAAGGATACAGACACAAGTTCCACTTTATTTTCAAGTGCATAAGTTTCCTTATGAAAGGTCTCCAGAATAAAAGAACCTCTCCTTGCTGCATTCATAAAGGCCAAATACTCTTTTCACTGCATTAAGGTACAAGCTGAACCTCTTCTCTATCATTATTTCACCTATTTTCACTCTTTTTCCCTCTTCAAGCAGATGTTTCAGTGAGCACCAGCTGCAGTCAGGTCTCACATCACTTAACCCCTCCTTGCTTCGATTTCTCTGTTCTCACATTGGTGTTGAATGGGTTTTTGTTTGTTTCCATTTTGTGAGAGGGAGACAGGGTTTGCCTAAACACTGCAACCTTCTTTCAAATACTGGGGGAAGAAGGGCAGGCTGCTAGCATCATGCAAGCTGTGATCTTCTGCAAGAATGGCTGCTGAAAAGGATTAGCTGCTTCAGTATTATTTGAAAATCATTTTGGATTGTCCTTAATGAGATGTTACTGGTGAGCTAAAAGTAAGATGGTGATGTTGGAGCATAAATATAATTTTTTTTCCACTGCAGACGGGAACAATCCAATTAGAATGTAAGCCACTAGTGTCAGGGACTATCAGTTAGTACGTGACTGAGATTACTGAAGAACTTGTTTATTAAATGCCAAGATTAAATCTTTACTACTATTAAAAACAGATGTTCAAAGTGTTGGAGTTTTTTAATGGTTGAAAAGAAATGCATAAGTTCTATATATGCGTCAAGCACACAAGTGCTACAGTATGCACTAAGCTTCAAAACAATACCGTATTTGGTCATCTGAGACCATAAAAGGAGAAAAATGGCTTTTATGGAACCTGGGAGTTAGGATCATGCACAAAGGTATGTCTCTGCTTTAAAGACATAAGCAGATTCTCTAATTTCTCCATCTACATACTAGTATGTCCTTGTATCTTGGCGATGATATGTCTTGCAATAGACACAGGATTTCAGCTACCTCTAGTCTGAAAAACATGTCCATTTATACTCAAAATATATCACTACCATCTGCTGAACCTGACATTCTACTATAGCTTTCTTAGAAACATGAGGTGACTATAAGGTATGTCCTGATGAAACTTTTCCTTTTCTTCTCACTTACAAAAATGTGACACAGCTGGGTAGGTGCCTTCACACGACTGCTTTTAGTATCAAAGCAAGCTGCTGCTCAAGCTACCTATCTCAAGACCCCTGGGTTCCCATAGAACAATGAAGGTAACTGGAGTTTTCCTGAAGTACATTCAAGCATTTAAGTTAGACAGTAGCTAGTGAGAATATTTCTCACAGGTTAAGAGCATAGTCTGAAAAATCACCACTGACTTTTGTTCATTGTTAAAAAATCTAATGTTTATTTTGTGGTATCTGCATTTTGCATCGGGAAGGCACAGAGTCTTCTATGTAACTAACATACACAAAAAAATATACACTGGTGTATATTTTACCTCTATTTAATTGTACATTTTAAGGAACCCTTACTGCGGCTGAACATTATTTAAATTACAAAAAATCCAAACCTTCCAAAACAGGGAGAGATAATTGGTATCACCTTGTACTATTTATAAAAGGTGTTTCTGGAGAGGAAGTATTATCAGGGTCATTTTCTTACCCTCTGCTGAAAGAATGCTCACTGTTGAAATTAACTCTTGAAGTGAACCTAAAGTGAACTAATGTTTACAGCTGCTCTACTGAAAATACAAGAAATAATGGGAATATGTGATCCCATCTGCAGTTCCCATCAAAATCACAATGCAAGACTGTTTTGCAGTCATCGTCAGGCAGATAGCACTGATTAATGTTCCTGTATAGCAATATAGGAACCGTACATTTATGGACAGACTGGTGAACCTTTGCCAAAGCTCACTAAAAGCAGCTGCAAGGCAGGATTGACTTTTAACCTCCCTTGTTTAACGCAGGAACTTCTTGGCATAAAAACAGTGCTAGTAGCATACAACCTGCAGGGTTACCATTACAAAAACAGATTTGGCCAGCAGGACATCTCTATTTCCTAAATAAACTCCTGACACATTACATGGAAGTGAAGTTATACAGGCATATCTGGAAACTGGAGGCAGAAGCAACCAAAAGAAATTCATTCTCAGGATACTCTGAAAAAAACCACGTTTTTGCTTAATTTTTGATGGGACAATCTCTCTTTTCATTAGTTAACAAGTAATATAATTTGATATTAGATGTAAACAACTATACAGCTGTCTACAGTGGTCATGAACCTTTATTTCTGCAGTCAAACTGATCTCTGAACACTGGGGTGGAGCTTTTTCTTGTCTCAGAAATACATTGCTTAGGAGGAGAATTGTTCTTGCTTGCTGTGGAGTCATCTATGGTTAAAGCAGGGATCCCAAAGGTGGCTTGTCTGTGAGTTGCATAAAGGCATTGTCAGAGAACAATGGTCTTTTCCTTCTCTTTTGGGGCAGGAAAACAGGGGATTCCTTAATAAGGCATCCTGATTAAGGAGTATGCTTTTTACTCCTCAGAAGGCCTTTATCCATGTCAAATTCCATTTTCTGAATTCAGCAATATATTATTAGTGTCATTTTCTGGAACAAATGATACTGTAAATAATTCCAGCAAGTGCACTTAATATAGATTTGTTTGCTAAGTGGCAATGTCTCCCTCCAGGGTTAAAGGTAGAATAAAATGTTGTTTATCCCATGGGGAAAGAAATGTCGAGATTTTTTGCTTCTTCTCTTGTTTTGGTCTATGAGCTGTTGTGATCCCAGGGCATGAGGTCTATCACATGCTGAAGGAGAGACTTCTTGCAAAGAGCCCTTTGTTTCAGTAGGGCAGTATCAGTGGCCTATTGTACCATTCATCAATGCACCATCTCTTTGCTTTTTTTTCTCTTTCTTTTAAACTAGCCAACTTACTTCTGGAAAAAGTTGTTCTGTGCTCTGCTATGTAACTCTGGATTGCAGCCTTCTGATAACCAAAAGCAAGAGTGTTAAAGCAGGTGGAGGTGGAAGGTTAGAGCTAGAATAAAAGATGTTCACACAGGGGGCTTCCTGTCCCTCTTAGATAAATCAATACTGCTAGTGAGGACTTTTAATTGCAGAAGCCTGACTGTCCCCAGATTACCAGGAGTGGACAGACAGAGGTGATAATGGTACTGGTCAAATTCACATTTGTATCACTGCAGTAGTCCCAGAGCTCAAGTTGCTGGAGACTAGTGCTTGTGTGCTCCCTTTTTTAGGGCTCTTCCCTGCCACATCTGCTGCTGCCTCCCACTCACTGTCCCTCTGTGGAGCTGCTGTCTTTTCTCCTCAGCAGCAGCTAGGGCAATGGTTGTGGGACCTTGTACATTTGCTGCTGTTTGGTGCTTCCTTCAGTAGGGCAGCAAGGGAGAGGAGTGTAGGCTTCCAGAAGGATGGGTAAAAGTACTGCTACTGGACATTAGATGTATGAGTTTCCTCTTTAGCAGATGTGAATGTCACAATTTTACATATGAATAAAAGAGCTGTCATAACTATGGTGATAGTCTATGAAGTTTGTTTTATACAGCTCTGATCTAAATCTGATCCTTCTAAGTAAAGAGAGCAGTTGTGTGTGAGACATACTATTTTCTATTCAGCCAAGAGCTCCCAGAAATCCTTCAGACTCCAGTCCCACATCCATTTACATCTTCAGTATTTCATTCCATGAAAGCCAATGAAAGCATCCTTAGGCAGCTGAATGTGAGCACATGCATGTGCAGTGTCTTATTTCATCACTTTGGTGGGAGACAAAAAAGACTGAGACAATTTTGCTGCCTCAGCTACCAACCTATGTGCCTTACTCACCTAAAGGATTCAGAAAATCTTCATGGGTCCAGCACAATATCAGAACACTTTTAAAACAAACAAACAAACAAACAAACCCCAAACCCATCTAGTTTCAAATCTGAAAGCTGCTAGCAGGTGCTTCAGTGCAGGAATGTTCATAAATTATTTCCCTTCATACTGTTTGCAGGCAACTGAAATGAATATTGGTTACAGAAAAGTTAGACGTTCTATTGCATGGAAGGAATCAAAACCTGCTGCCTCCAACACATACGGTTACAGGTGCTAAATTTCAAATCACAGCCTCCAAACTTTTCATTTTTGGCTGAGAAGAAAATAAGCTTGTGATAGTGAGACTAGTGTGCTAACATGGGTAACACTGGTTCCTAAAACTATGCACAATTGCAGTCATGCTAACATGTTTGCAGATCCAAAATGTTTATTTACTTAAGTGTTTCAAACAAAGTTGTTGGAAACAGTCAATCTATTTCTGAAAACAGTTACTTTGCTCCTGGGAACTGGCTGATATAGCCAATCCGCAGGTAGACATAAATGAACAACTTTTAGTCAGTGACTCTACTAGCATCCTTGGTCTCAACAGGCATCTTTTAATCAAATACCCTTTTATGAGGTAACCACCACACAGAAACTGTAAATGCATTCTTTATGTGGAATATGTGTATGAACATTTGAACAAATTTAACTTGAAAAGTCAGCTTGATTACATCAAAATTATTATGAGACACACAAAACTGTACCTAGCTTTCTACCTCTGGTCTATCTACCCATGTGTTTTATTTTCAAATTATCTATCCTGAGAGCACGAGAACACCTCTTGAAACTTGCAAGATTAATCAGTCCTGCAATGGACTTATGTAAATGCATAACTATGAGGATGTGACTTGTGTCATTGACTTCACTGGGTTGAAACTTAGCCAGGCTGAATAAACAAACTGTCAAGGTTTTATTTCTCTTCTCTGCTTCCCTACAGTCCAATTGGATTAACTTTGTTTAGGCTTAAGTTTTTTCTCTCTCTACTGCAATATCTGGCTTCTCTTCCTTGTAATCCTTTGCTTAATTTGTCCCTTGTCTACATCTTGTCTCTTCTCCTTAGTATAAGTATTTGCGTTCTTAGGGTAAGTTTTTATGCTCCATAGCAGATTCTAATAGAGGACAGTGACTACCTGAGATAGCTTTTTAGTGCACAATGGGGCTTTCAGCTAGAGCCAGTGCTCATCAATACTATCACAACATAAATATATTCAACACCAACGTCTGTAACAATGTTGACAAACTATTACCAATGTCAAATTATATCCAGGTCAAAGAGGTTGTTTTCTTGATGTTAGCTAGAGAAAGTGTATTTTCATTTTCACTGTAATGAGGAATTCAGCAGTGTACAAATGAGGTTAGGAAAAATGTGAAGAAGGTTCTTTTTAGAAGTTTAGAAAAATAAGTGTGAACTACAAAATCTGACTGCTTTTTCACTTTTCAGCTGAAAGGACTTTGCACTTACCTGCAGCTGTATCAAGAAGCATGTTTTCCTAGACCAGCAGTACAATGTCCTTCCTCAAGGAAATGCAGCAAGTATATACTGTATGGCTAGAATGGCAACTGACAAATAATTACGGCCATTACCACGATTTGGAATCAGTCCTACTCATCCTTTATCAATAGAATTTAACTTCTGAAAAATTTTTCCTAAACTGATGGCACTGCCCTTCAAAATAGACAGACCTTCTATAGAAATTACAACTGGAAAATACAAGTGGCACTGTTTGACTAGCATATAAACTCAGCTGATTGTTTTCAGTTTGATTCACACTGGGTGTGCTTTATTTCCCCCTGAAAAAATAATGCCCATTCTCAAAAGGAAAGGAGCTGTGAATAATCCACTTTTTATATAAGCATTGCTAGTAAGCAGAGCAGAATAAAGATGCCTTCATTCCACTAACAATTATGAAAAGATCATATCAGACAATGACCTTTAGAAATGCTTCAGTGACCACTGTGTCAGGCTGTAAGTCCTAAGTGGGAATTCTTCAGACAAGATTTGACTTCACTTTCATTTATATGCCTAATTTTACCCCATTCATGTTAACATGATTTCTACCGTTGACTTTAACAAGGGAGGAACAACACCCTAATGTAGAATAAGCTCAAAGAAATTAGTAGACAGACATATGTGCAATGGAGAACTGAGCTTAGCTGTGTATTTTTGCTTCCTGGCCTCTTGATTTTCCAAGGACATCCTTTAGCATTTGATGTTGGTGCCAATTAGAGAGAAGGTAGAGGTAGAATTTATAGCAGTGCCATCGATAAAACTTTTACTGAAGCAAACGGGAAATATGTGCATGAATTTGGCTGAGTATCACTATGGTAGAAGAGAGCCAACTGACTGATTATTTTCAGTTTGTGGATGGACTAATAACCTCAAAGAAGCAGTGAAAGAGAAATGTCTGTTTGTTAAGGCTTTAAAATAACATTCTTAAGTGAACTTCTTATAACACTCCGCATAAGATTCAACAATACAAATCAATAATATTCTCCTGCCATACAAGGTCATGTTAACCTTCTTGAAGAAGAAGCCAAGAACTCCTTAAGTTAATCATCCTCTACATTGAAGCTGGTGCTTATTTGATTCTGAGGTTTTGTTCAAGACGGAACAAGCATGTGAAAAATTGGTGAAATGCGAGATTTCATTTACACAAGGTCAAAGTGACCTAGATTTCAAGTGAGGTCCAAAGTATTATCGGTCCTTCACACAAGAAAAGTTTTGTGCGTAGTTCATTTAATATTTAAGATGTTTGCATAACAGTATGTAAAAGAGCATTTTCTTCCTGCTCTGCCCAGGAAGGTCAAATAACTGTTAATACTAGATAAACCTTCTGTGGGTACTAGTCCCCAGAATAACTTGGACAATGTTTAGTATTCTTAATACACAACAGTTCATTCAAGGCGGAAATATATAGAAAGGGGCTACACCTACCACAGATGCAGGTTGTGTAGCTGTGTGAGCTCTGGCTGTGCCTGCTGAGGATTTGGGCCCACTGTTTGCTAAGATAAGTGTAATGAAAACAGACAAGTTATATCAACTGCAGGACTGGTAAAAAACTTTTGAGTATTCAACTTTGTCCATGATGGAACTCAAAAATACACGTTATTGTATTTAAAAGGGGTCACATTTTGAGTAGAACATCTTTATGACAATATAAGAAGAAATCTATGTTGTGGTATTAATATCTCACAGACTGATAACTAAACAACCAGCATATGCACTAGTGAAAAAGCTACTGGCTTGAAAATTAACAATTAATTTTAAATTAAGTTTGGCAGAATGAGAACAGTGCAGTCGATAGCTCTAGCAAATAGCATGATTTATATATTGCATTTAATTACACATGAATTCTTTAATGTTATTATTTTTAAAAAAAGCACATTAAACTTATCTTATAAATATTTTAGTAGTAACATAATGGACTGAGATGTTATTTGTAGTAAGATTTCTTTTCTTTATATTCTCCATCTGTCCTGTTGACATGTCAATAGACAGATCAGGGACATGGCCATTGAAGACAAGTGCCCAGTATGGAACATGCAGCATAACTGGTAACTCTAACAGGCAGGATCAGATTTGAGGTAATCTTTTTGCAAAGATTGTTAGCTACATTGAAGTAACTACTCACTTTTAGCTTTTAAAAGTTTGTCAGCCACTGTAATTGAAAGAGAAACACAAAAGTTGTGACAAACTGTGCTAACTTTCCTTTAATTATTTCCATAAGTTTGAGATGAGAAATCTTCAGTGTACAGGTCTGCTAATATGTTTTTTTTTATCTGCTGACTTTCCTCGTGCTGAAGGTCAGAAAGTTTGGAAGTCCAGTTCAGAGGAAGGGCTGTATCAAGCCTTGAAGACAGGTCCCTCACCAGGGAGGCAGGGTCCCTTCCCAGCTTCTCCAGGAGTGTGGGTACTCTGGCATACCTGCCAAGAGCACAGTGCCTCCTCCCCTGGAAGCCCAGCTCTTTCTGCCAGCTAATGCATGATCAGAAGAGCCCTGGCTGCAGCCCACTCTTAGTCTAACGCTACTTGGGCAAGATTTGTGGTGTGAGCCAGAAGCAGCCCTTGTACTCAGGGAGAATGCGAGCTTAGCAGCGGTACCCACCTCTCTGCTCAGTCGCTTCATGAGCTTTTACTCCCAGATTAACCCACAGAGAGGCCTGGAATTCCGCATCATTTGTCTTTAAATCCAGCGCTTGTCTTATGACCAGAAGCCACTACAATATTTGTAAAAGGCATACTGCTCCCTTCTTTTTAAATACAACCTGTCCTACTCTGAACACCTCTTTAAATTGAATATTGTCTTATGCACCTTGATTGTGTGTGGAAATATACAGCTTCAAGGTAAAAGGAGAGGAGTTGAATTATTATCCTGCAGGCTGTTTGTACACTTCCATGATCCACCCACTCATCTTACCTTGAGGGCAATAAGAATTGCATGGATTGGTCAAGAACAGAGCAAAGTACTCAAGAGCTGACTGACAAGGTTGCCCTTCCTAAGTGTTCATTCTGAGCTCTGATCTCCGAGCACTATTGAAACTCGGCAGTGAAGCAGAACTGCTGACGTTCCTGCTGGATTCCATGCAGAAACCTGAATATCCCCACCGCATTCACAAATTGGAGCCAGAGTTCAAGGAACAAAACTTAAAGCAGGAATTTTCATCTTAAATGAAAGATGTTTTCACTCTGGCTCCTATTCAGTAACATACTCAAACATGCACCTAATGTTAAACATTAAAACCCTACTGTGTACTGGAAGGCTAGATGTCAGATGTGTGCTTGAACTTGCTGAACTTAGGCCTATATCAAGATAGAAACCTCTAAAGCACCTCTCTTTATTAAAAATATATTTCTACCAAGAGCTGATATGTTCCTGATAAAACAGCAGACCATATTTCTTAAAAGCTGCTCCACAATCTCAACTTTCCTAATGACACTGTAAACCAATGGTTATCTTACCAGATTTAAAGTATGCATATATAGAATGAAAGCTCCACTACAAAAATATCTATCACAACTGGCCTACAACTCTTGCTTGATTATAGAAGACAAGCAAATATATGTGCATATATATCTACATATCTGTATGTATTTAATTTATAAAACACGGGGGGGTAAATTCCTGGCACCAGTAAAATAATTACCTTCCCATGGATTTCAGTAGGACAGGATTTCTCATCAGCAGTTTGATTACTTACCTGATTTCCCTTGGAATGTGGTTTAAACTTTACCCAGCTCTTTTTTTCGCTACTTCTTGTTTTATAAAAATGAAAAACATAATTAACTGTGATTATAAAAAGAAAACCGGCACATTTACAAAGGTACAACTTTTTTCTTTCTTCTACTGAAAACGTGTCTTTAAAAGTTTTAAAGCCACATTAGAATACTAGCTATAAATAAAATCGTTCTTTTGCATGAATCCTCAGAGGTAGACATTGAACATAAGGTGACAATAAAATAATCTGAAGTAGTTAGGTCTGTTTAGAAACAAACAAACAAAAAACCCCAAACAAACAAAAAAAAACAAAGCAAAGGGAAAACATGGAATCATGTGTTAAAAATGTTGATGTTCTTAGGACTTAGTTGTGACAGGAACAACATTGCATGGACCAAGCCACAGATGGGCATAGGGTGAATCTCTGTAAGGATTCTCACTATTGCCATATGCTGCTGCTGCTGAAATGTAAAGGTTCCTCCTCAGAGATAGAGGAACTGAAGACTGTAAATAAAAGGCAATGCTTTAAAACAAATGGAGTGGAATGGCTTCTTAGCATCCAGTTGGCATGTCATAGAGCTCTTCCCCATGTAAATCTTCCTGCTTTTCCACTGAATGCTTTTCCCAACAACTGGAGGTGTATGTGTAGTAGGAGTGGGTGGCTGGCTCAAGTTGGTTGGAAATGGGGATAATAAAGAGACAAAAATATTATACCCAGAGAGGCAAGGTGGCATAGGAAACCAACATTGGAACCATCTTCCTGTAAAGGGGATTCTGTCAAAAGGTTGACCCTCACTGGGAAGTCATCCTCTGTCTCTACTAGAGGACTTACAAAGGTCAGGTACCTTCCAAGCTGATGTGAGATACCTATGTACATCACACACGTGACATGCAGGTGGATATACTGGAAATGATGTTTAAAAGCCCTTGATAAGCAAAGCCTTCAAAAGCTCTAGACTAGGACAGGGCAGAGAGATGAGACTTTCCTCCCTCACCCCTCTGAATTCGCATTCTGACTCCAGTATGGACAAATCACCCTCAGTTGCTAAATTTATTGAACCAAAAATTGAAGTAGAGGGGCCCACGCTTCACCCATCCAACATACATGAAAGTTGAGGAGGCGGTGGCATGTGCTTCCTCATCTGCCAACTAGACCACTCTGCTAACAGTTTTGAACAACACACCTTCAAATCCTTGTCTAGACATGGCCTTATGCAAGCGAGAGATAAGAATCAGCCCCTGAATGGGTGTTTTGTTATATAACCACCAATGAGGCACGGGGAGTTAAACATTTGCAGTAGTTTGTAACATTCCTAAAGCATTACGTTTTCAGCAAAGTGGATTATCTTGTCTCATTTTTCTCTGATGAACAATCAACTGTGATCTTGACACATGAATTTATTATGCTTGGGTTAGACAAACTAAGCCTTAATAAGCTTCAGTTAAAAACCTCACTTTGTGTTTGTGGAGGGAAAATTCAGCACTTAGGTTGCCTGACAGGGGAACAAAAATGAAATGAGGCATCTCTCCCCTTATCTAGCTTAGGCTGGATGTCTATATCCCAAAGATGTGATTTTATATATATATATAGGTTTTGTTAGATATTTGATTGCTTCATTGGAACAGTTCCACAGTATCTGACTGAGCTGACCTCCAGATGTATCTCCTCCAGGGCATTATGTTCTGTTTCACATTATCAGCTGCATGCTCCAAAGGTTAGGTTGTGAGAGCTTGGGTGGGGCATTTAACTCCTTCTTCCAGCCCAAAGATTGTGGTGTGCCTGTTCTCATGTACTCGTGTGGCTAATTCTACCCAACAGTGGAAGAAAAGCAATACAAGCCCAGCTTGATTTAATAATTACAGCTATGATTTATGTATAATGGTGCCACTTTATTGAACATTGATTTAATAGATAACGGAGAGCATGTGCCTGGCTTATGTGGAAAGTTTATTCAATACTACAGATCCCTTGAGGACTGTGCAGAATCTTCTAAATATATGGAACAAACTCATCCGGTGTAAATCAGGTGTCTGAATTGACAACCGCAGTAATAGGTAAGGCAGTAATTAGTATGCATACTATTTCAAGGTATATAAAATAATACTGTTCAAGTGCTGGAGTGCCACTTATGTACACCAGCTGAGGATATGCCCACAGAACTGACAAGAAATGGCTGTGACTACTAATTACTGAAACTGTTAATGTATTTCAGCCAGTATTAACTGTTTTTTATGGCACTGGAAAATTACAGAAGTGCTAGCTCTTGTAAATCAGACATCTAAAAATTCTTGTGATTTTATCAGTTAAGTGGTCAGAAAAGTGAAGCTGCTTTTTGCGTTGTGACAGTCCTTGTTAACATTAAAGCCCAGCTTGACACACTGATCAGGCTTCTCACTAGCTTAGGCATCATCACTACAATTTGCACTGGCTTCTTTCCAGATTGAGGCAAGATGAAAAGGTGATTTTTTTGGTTAGCCTTCTGGCACAGTATGAAGGTGCATTTAACATGCTTTTGAGGCTGTTACAATTTCAGGTAGTCCCTCAGAAAGAAGTGATTAGTGAGTAGAGAAAACTACCATACTTGGTATTTCCAACAGCGAATCATTTATAAGTAGCGACAGCTGGAAACACGTGGGAAGTATTTTAAACCCAATGGCTCAGATAGCTTCTAGTTTCTAATTTATGTAGAGGGGATTGAGGGTTATACTACATGCTATATTTTGTCCTGCCAGATTTATGTTTTGGATCACTTCAGTCACAGGTATATCTTTTCAAGGATTCAAATCACTGAAGGTAAAAGCCCTCACAAACACGAGGACACCAAAGTCCTTCACAGCATGGCCATAAGTTGAGCTACCATTCTTTCACAGCTTCTGTTTTGTTCAATTCAAGGCCTGTGGGTATTTTGAAATGCAAGGGTTTGTTTTATTTTTTTATTCCTGGATCAAGTTCTTTTGGAACATCATTGGTAACTGTTGGTCTAGCTACTGCTGGGACTAGATCATGTAAGAATATTCACAAGGTTTTTTAAGATGGAGGTCTATAACTTGGCTTTACATGTACTGCTGCTGACACAATAACAGTGAAGATCCCCGGAAATTCTTGGGCTCTAACTAAGCCATTCTTCATATATTTGCATGCTCAACATAGAAGATGCTGTGGGAAATAACTGAATCTTTGTTGTTACTTCCCTGAGAGGACGTTCCCTTTGTATGGTTTTGGACTGAAAGACAAACAAGTGAGTCCAAGACTGTTCACGCTGGTGGAGTAACTTGTTTTATTTACACAGTTGGTAATCCTGGAAAACAGATGGTTACAGAAGCATGTAGGCAATTTCTTCACCCTCCATTCCCTGTTCAGTGCTAGTGCATAAGGTGCTGGAAGCTATGTCACCTCTAAAGCTGAACATAGTTCATATGATAAGAATTAGAAAGGAAATTTCTCCTTAAAGAACTGGAGTTATAAATCTCTTATTGTTATTCTCAAGAGTAAAAATCTGGCCTACATGTAACAAAAAAATTTTATACATCTGTGTACACCAGCACCTTCTTGTGACCTTTGCTAGAAAAATACAGAGGGAGTGTTGTCTAAACCAAATTTTAATTGTGGCAAGTAACTTTGTGTTAACAGCTATTTTTTTTTTCAAAGTGACAGGCTATATTGTGTTATAACGTTAATCCATTTTGACAATACAGACAGGATATCTTCATAAGAACCAGACCTTAACAAGACTTTCTATTGACCTTTACCACATAACTAGGTTATTTTCATAATTTACCTTGATTGTCTTCACTTTAGCTTTGAAGAGTCACAGTACTTTAGAAAAAAATAAACGAAAACAAATTGGCCAATACAAAAATTCTCAGATTTGAGATGCATCTTGAGCAGATGTTTTGAGTTTTAAATGACTAAGTTGGTTTTCGTTTACTTGTCCTAATATTATTCAGTACTGCTGTGCCTGCTTTTACTATCACCACTGCTAATAAATCATTATGAAAGAAGAAAAAGTATTATTTGGTGTTAAGCCAGATTGGTTTTTTTTAATCCATTCCTCTTTCTTCCTTGTGTTTATTAACCACAGGGTTGGCTACAGCAACATTTAAGTATCTAACCTTTAAATAACAAATCATGTCCAAGTTATTGTGCACATCCATTAGATGTTTTCTTTTTTCCCACAAAGAAAATAAAACCCCCTAAGCCTGATTCTTCATTGTCTACACTGTGAGTCATCATTATGCCCATGCAAGACAAATACAACATGGAAGGGAAAAAATCTGATTTGGTAGCATAGTGGATTTACTTTGAACTCATCACAATAGTTACACAAGGTGATGAGTGATGAAGAATCCAGCTCATTATTCCTAAGAAGCAACTATCTTTTAGCTAGTACTGCATATCAGAGATATAAAGCCCCTGGTTTATTACAGTGATTATTATTAGTCCAATATTATTGCCAATTCAACAATCACATTTGATTGTCTCATATGCAGCAGAATACTAATCTATATCCCTTCTTACTTCTTCCTCTATGCTTGTATAGACAGGTAAATTAATCTATTCTGCCAAGAGCAACCTCTTTAGCTATGCAGAGCTAAAATGATTCTTCACTCCTATCAGTATCAGCATCTGCATATATGCAGAGGATAAAACAAAAATGTTTCCTCACCCTATTTTTATAAATTCTCTGCTTGGAGGGCGATCAGATCATCTTTAATTGCATACCAAGCAACAAATATCTGACATTTGAGTTTGAGTGATTAAGAACTGCATTCTGTTGACAATATTAATATGTTCTTGTGTTTTATGTCCATCAATTTTTAGGAGTTTAATCAGGTTTACACTTCACTGAGGACTCCCAGGAATGCCTCATTCTTAGACAATACTTTATGCTAGTCATTCACCAGATAGCACCAAGCTAAATTCTGTCACTTAAAAGATACTGGATGTATCACGTTGCAGTGTATCCAGGGAAGGTAAGTGAAGGTAATGAAAACAGACCCAGTTTTTAGGGAGGAGGTTTCAAAAGACAAGACAATCCAACTGAACACCATACTGGCAATAAAAAAGGGTGGTTCCAAGCTTCCTCTTCCCTTTCCTCAGGCACTTCTCTGATCTCCTGTCAAACAGATTAAGCACAGTAAAATAGCCAAATGAGTCATCTTCTGAGGGCCTAGTGACCTCAGCAGAAGAATTTCACCATCATCTCTTTGGAAGGCAGGATCAAGACTGTAGGGAGGCTCTGTGGTAATTTATCTGTGGGAGGAGGGATCTGAAGTTATATGATCCTTAGCTTGGCTGGAGGGATAGGTTTTCATGCAAAGTATTCATGAGATTGGAAACAGTGTTTAAAATTTTATTTTGATAGTGTTTGGCTGTTTGATTTGTTTTTGAGGTACCTAGGGCTCTAATTAAAAGGGAGATAAATAAACGAATGAAGAGGATCTTCTCATCTGTTTGTCAGCCCATGAGTCAGCATGATGAAAAGAGGCAAGGTGTGACCCAAGTGCAGCTTTTAGATGACATGGTAAAGCACAGTTCTGACCACTTGTGGTCATTAAAGATCCCACTGCAGAAATTTTATCTGTAAAATGTGTTAACTTTGATGACCTGGCCAAATGCCAAGTCTAAAAATTACATTCTCCCTTCCAACGTTCCTACTTTGTTTCAAATGGATACTATAGTCTTCATTTCCTCTCCAAAACAGCTACGTTGTTGTAGGCTGCTGAATTCTTCCTGTGTTTCACCACAAAGCTTCAACATTGTTTTAGGTTAAACAATCATTATATGGTTTCTGTATCAGCTTGCAAAGCAAGGCAGTAGTTCACAAGATGAAAGACACTATAAAAATGTGAACTACTAATAACTTTGTAGCCCACTCACTGCAACACAAAATTTGACCAGTGGCATAAAGTACAGTCAGCTGAGACAGTGTTGAGTGGTTTCATTAACCACTGATGTGCAACATTTCTTCCAGCACTTTCAGAGTTATGAATACACAAGTTTGACCTAAAAATCAGATCTGTATATACATCGTGGTACTGGCTCTGCTTCCTTTTCAGGTCAGATTCTCATCTGATTTATGCTGCAGCTAGAAATCTCACAAGTCTCACTTGTGTTAAGCACAAAAACCCCGAAAGTAGTACTTGGGCTTTTTGTGCATGTTTAGCTGTGTGCTTTAAGGCCAGTCAAAAAAATTAAGGGTCCTAGACAAAACTCATTACCGCATGGGATTAAGGCAGTAGAGTAATTTAGCTAAGGTAATAGCAGAGCCAAAAAGGACACCAAACAAGCCATCTGTGTTAAAATAAAGTTCTCCTCTCTCTGATTCCAATGCTGGGTGCTTAGAGAGAGAACATAAGAAAAGGGTGCATCTGTAGCATTATTCCCACTGGTAGCGTCTCTCCAAATTCTCCCAGCTTCCAGCATTCTGCTGGACAGTACACAAAGAAACAACAGACAGAAAGGATAAGCCAGTGGCATGAAGAAATGATATACAGATGTAGCTGATTATTTGCATAATATGGTAATGTATGCATTATAGTTCCAACTACATACATGATCAAAGCATCCATTGTAAATGATAATGCAAATTAATTTTAGGCTCATTATTATTAATTGAACCCTAATAGAAATCAGATTCAGTAAAAATAGAATAAAGAAACAAACTGAAACTATGTAGGGAAACAGTCATTAGTATGATTATTCTCTCTGACTTATAGCTAGGTACATGCTCCTTCTGCCTGTGTTTCTCCTTCTGCCTTCTCTGGTATGATTTCAGACACAAATTCTTCATTATTCTGCAGCTCATGCTCTTGGTTTCTCTGTTGATGTTCATGTCACTCTTTCAGCACACTTTCTCAAATGTATTATTAAGGTCTGCATGGTCTAATAGGTTGCCATTACCCTGAGCTTTATTCATTCCTTTTCCAAACTAAATCAAATTTTAGCTTGAATAATGTTGATAGGGACATTTGCCTAAACTAAGTTTGTTACCGCAGTAATGGGTTTGGTTTTGTGAATTAACGGGTCGTTTGTTTTTAAAAACAGAACACCATTATGTTCCTGATGTTCCTGCCCCTTCTAATAACTTTCTAATGCTGATCTTTTGTGCTGTTGTAATGGTTTCTAGTTCCTGCAGTGGCTTATGCCTGGAGACAGGGGACGGATAAAATACTGGGATCGAGTCATTATCCAGTACTGAAGTTTCTGTCCTAAGTGGGTTTTAAATCATTTAATCATGTAATATAATTATTTTCTGATTTTCACTAAAAATACTTAAATCTGGTGAGACTACATTTGTGGGTTTTTTGCTAGACAGTACAAGAGAGTGTGATCTTCAGTTACTACAACATTATTTAGCATTGATAACTCTCATTAACAACTGTAAGAAATGCACAATTAGTCTCCTTAGAACTAAAGCCACCATAAGGATATAAGCATCTTTTATTTCTCTGTGAATATCTTAACTTAATCATAAACCTAGTTTCAGTATAGGATAATCTGTTGGGCAAAGGCTGCATGCAATTGTAGATGCAAAATAATATTAAATTTCTTCCTAAATTGAGAAAGCAAAAGAGAACAGATAAAATTAGGGATCTCATTCCTCAGAACATTTCTGTATGTCTATCCTTGGTAAGATATTAACAAATTCATTACGGCATTTTGAAGGAAACACCATTTTAAGTAATAATTAATCTTATTATTTTCCTTACTTTTTTTTTCCTTACTATACACCTTATAATTTCTTTACATGTGGCACTGTAAGGAGTGTTAATGAAACTTGTGTTTGTTTTTTTTTTTTTTTACAGTTTATGCTATATTGATACTTATAACTGCAGTGAGGTTGCACAGAGATTATTATCTCTATATCACAGAACATAGTAGTTAAAACCCGATCACTTTCCCAAAGTCATTTTGGAGAATGTATTGGAGAAATGTCATCTTTGTATCACAGTGGCTGCTTCTGAACCAACATGGCCAATATACCATTGATACAATGCTGCTTTCATCACCTCCAGGGAGCAAAGCTAGAGTGATGACTGGAAGACTAAAGGGAACTATTTTTGCCTCTGTCCCTTGCTGGCTACTCACACTTTTACCCTGCTGTATTTGAGATGTCCTCACACTGTCTCCTCCAAGGGAGACAGAAGCAAGGAAAAGCTGAAACCCTTTTCCCATTTTCAAAAATAAGAACATTCTGCTTGGGATATCCCCATTACCAAATGTGCCTGCAGCATGTACAGACACCAGCAGCATTAGAGCATGCCCAAAAGATTGATTTTGTCACCTTTATTCATGATAAATGGCATTTTGCTTCACATGTACTCACTGAAGTCAGCAGGACGTGAAGCAGAGTATGCAGATATTGATTTTGAATCCTGGACCAGAATCCTCCACTCCTCACAAATTTTACATTTTTCAGAAATGCTGGTCACTGTTGCAACAGCTCTAAAAGTGGATGTTGCAGGTGTCCCGTATTGACAGCTGCAATTTTACTGATGCTATGCAGCACAGGATGTCCAGTCTTACTACGTTTCAAGACATAGGAAATGCAACTCAGTATCTGAATGCATAAAAAGGAAGGAGCCTTTCAAAGTTCAAGGTAAGCGCCATTATTTTTAGCATGTTGGAGGAGGAGAGAGCATTTAATGATCCTGTACTTAATTTTAAAACTTGTTTTTCATTTTCAATGTTTCCTACAAAATTCAAGAAGTCTCTGGGAAACAAGACATGCTGAAATATGTATTAATCCATGACAGACTTTCATACTTACATGCTTCTGTCTTCTCTTTCTCCAAAAGCCCACAGTAGTTAGAGAAGGTTCACAAATGGGAAATACAGAACTGACAGAGACTTGGACCCTTCTCATGAAGACAGAATGAGGAGAAGACTGCATACAAAACATAGGATGTGATACAGAAGCATTTAAATCAGAATGGGAGAGGGAGGCAAGTACAAAAAATGCTAAACAAAATAAAAATACGTAGAAAAATATGCATGTTTTCACTGCCCTCAAAATTAGTCTGTTGATCTTGTTTCCTGAGACCGTAATTTACATCAGCTGTTCAGCAGGATACAACACCTGACTAAATATTGCTGTGGACAACAGCAAATTTCCAAGACATACAAACAGGTTTAAGAAACAAGTCTTACTGGAGAGAATATACCTTCTTACATTGTAAGGCATAAGGGGGTTTCTGATCATCAAGAACAAGGAGGAAATTTTTCCTGAGAATATATGTTTATTCCTTCCTTAATTCCTTACACTCCCTCTAAGCTTCTGCTCATTAATGGTATGATGATGGTATGATGACATGGACTACTGTGGTCTGATCCAATACAGTGGTTCCTACAGCTCTACTGAGAATGGATATTCAATAAATAAATAAAATTCCTTGTGACGTGCAAAAGGAGGAAAGGAACAAAGCACTCCAGGCCAAGGTCAGAAAGTCCCTACGAGATCTATTCTTGATTACCCGCTGCATTTGTTTTTAAGTTTTTCACGTGGCTTATTCTTGCAGACTTTGACTGTCTGATGCCTTCTAGCCTCATAGGAATTTTTTCAGATATTGACAATAGGTGTTTTGCCTTAGATGGCAAGCATGACAAACTGTAAAATCGCATAGAAGGTATTCTGGTATGTGCTCATATCCTGGTATGATCTCATTTTAAGGAATGTGATTGTGACTTTCCAGCATTATAAACTGAAATCAGGATTTGGTTGTAGACTGCTGCATATCATGTAAAATACTGTCTCTCTCTGAATTTCAGCTCATGTCAATACATCTTCATAGCCAATTCTGGAAAGCATTGCCAATTACTGCGACTGTTTACAGAGCACAAGAACAGAATATTTAATTTTACCAGCCTCTAAGGACAACAAAGCTGAATTTGAACTCCAGTTAAAGTTTTGCTGATTACTCTTGACCTTTCTGGGACAAAGACATGAAGGTCACTGGAGTCATGATTTTTTTCACATTCTGCTTGTCTTTGTCATTCCCCTAATAATGCAGAGGACTAGAAACAAGAGCTGGGTGGTGTTTTTTTCCCCCTGCCTGGAAATCTATTTAGATTAGTCACCAGGTTTTCCAGTCTACAGTCATTGAAGGTCATTTGGTTTATAGCTGAAATTCTCAATTGGAACCTCATCTTGTAATCAGAACTTAAAACCCAAGCGAGGTTTTGTATCTCCTCTGAAAGGGTAGGTTGTTGTATGATTAGCTTCAGAATGTTAAATGGACTGTCTGTGTAATGATGGGTAATTTTGGGGGGCTTAAATTGCACTACGAAAAGACCTGTCTTGAATAATAAGTACTGGGCTATATCATAAAGAACAGTATTCTAGGCTTCTCCTAAATGCTAATTCTATTACACATTAACATTTCCTTTGCTGTAAAATGGCAAAAGGCAAGCCAGCAAGATGTAAAAATCTTGCAAAGTGCATTTTCACTTATAGACTGTTCCTAAGAGCAAGATGTTTCCTGAAAACGTCCCTTAAATAAGCATCCTCTTACAGTGGTCATCATTATATAGTCAGCATCTGCTAATAGCTGTTCCACAGCCTTGGTTGCTGGCAAATATGGACTATTTGTTGTAATCTATAGAGTGAAGGAAATGGGTGTATAATTTTTAACTATTTTTTTAAAACTGTTCTTAGCTCTTAAGTATGAAGCATCAGTCACACAGTATAAATGTACTCTGGTGTCCTGCATATGGTTTAAGACTGCAAGATTACTAGTAAGAGTCTGAAAGCTCTTTTTGATTTTTGATTGACTGATTATTTTAATGTCTCTTTGGCCCCTGTGCTATTTATTCAAACTTAAACACAAGTATATACACTTACATATATGCATATATATACATATATTTATAAATAACAAAAACTAAAGACTCCATGGAGAAATAAATGCAACCCTGCCATGATATTGTTATGGAAGTTATTATTGTGCTTTGTTAGGGTAAACTAGTTACTTGGCCAACATCTGCTGATGTAGAAGTTGACCTTTAGTTGCTTAATTTTTATTACCGTTTAGGTTCCTAACTTCAGACACCAACCAATAGACAGCTTTAGCATGTTCCATCCCTCTGTTTACCCTAATGTCTCCTTTTCTGTGTGTCCATTTGATCTCCACACAGCTACCTGGGTACAAGCATGAGGTTATCTTGCATAGGGTTCAGTGTTAGACACTGCCCTGTGCAGTGCAAGCTTGATGAGTGTCTACAGTTGGATGTCACCCACAGTTGATCACCATAACCATGGCAACCTGTGGCATCAGCTCATCGCTTGCTCCAGGAGGCATTATTGTTACTCTTACTAGCAAGTTGGGCACTTTCCACGCATCTCTGTGGGCAACTGGTGGATCCACAACTTCTCCCCGTTTCCTAAGGAGCCTGAATCACCCTTTGGGCATACCTTTTGATTCCTTTCTGGGCTTGCAGAAGTTGACATCAAGCAGCTCTTCAGCTTTTCTCTAGAACCACTAACTTAATGCCTTTGTCTTCTTTAGCCACCACACAAAGAGAGGTCCTTTTAACTGATTACTTTCATATGTTCACTTTACATGGATTAAAGAAAGTTCAGTGGATTTCAAAATAGCCCATTCCAATTTCATTTTCATTCATGATTCTAGCTCAGCAACTCCACCAGCTTCCCAGAAGTTGCAGACACCACAAACATGCACGGACCCCTACTCTCCATGTGTTTTGATCTGTGACATATTATGGGATCCAAATTGTGCTGCTGCTGCTTTGCATGTCTCTGATGAAAAGATGATGGAAAACTGCTGCAACTGAATGCCTGGAAAAAACCCAGCTACACAAGGAATCAATACCATTCAGAACAATATGTGTTTTTCAGTTGTCGTTAGCCAAACTAGACCTCATCTACTTTGGATAACAGAACGTGGCAAAGATGTTAAATAACTTTCTTCTACTCGAGTTCATTTCATGGTTCAGACACATCCCAGGGATCTGGGCCTATGTTTCTAAATCAGATTATTTGACTGAGGCCAAGCTGACTTTTCCAGCTAGGTTCCTTTCTCTGCAACTGAGATCTGAGAAAAAAAAAAAAAATAGTTTAACTCACATTAAAAGGGCACCTTTAACTCTAAGTACCATTCCCAGACAGTCTCCTGCTTCTTTCAGGCTGGCAACCAAATCCGAGCATATTAGCAAGTGCACTTACTTTTTGATTAAGTACAGAACTTAAAAATCTAAGCTGGACACAAGGCTCATGACAGATAGCAAGGCCTTTCACTGCAGAGAGAAGCATGCAACCACAGAAAGAAGCAGCCTACAATGTATTGTAGGAAGACAACATTTTGAGATATTTTGCATTTTAAGAGGCCACGTAATATCTTGGATATGCGTGGATACTATGCTGACTATAGGGTCATTTCTCCTGCAATAGTGTAGGTGGCTATGTGTTCTCATCTAGCACATGATTTAGTTGATGTTCCTGAACCTAATGAATTTTGGCGGCAGGAATGATAATAGCAGACAATCGTTTGTCTCCAGTCACTAAATTTTGTTACAGAGTTAAACCTGTCTGCTTGACTAGTCTCATGTGTAACAAAATAAAAATAAGCCTTCACAAAGAATCATTTTCAAGCACCGTTTTACTTTTTGTCTTATGCTTGCACTTTTCTGATATGTCAGATGTCATAATGCAAAATAAATAACCAAGGGAAACACACAGAGATATTCTCAGGGTGGCTTGTGATGGAGGAAAAGAGCCTTCTGCTGCTTCCTTTACCTTCTTCCTAGTCTTCTTTTTCCTACGCTTGCAATAGATGCCTCTCTGTAGCATGTGCATGAACTCTTTTAGTGTTGTATCATTTTGCAGTATTGTGGAGCCCAGTCACAGCTCAGGAGCCCCACTGAGCTAAATACTGCACAGACAGAACAAAGTCAGCCCTGGCTCTGTGGACAGCCTATCCCACACTTCACTTGCCACAGCCACAGGGGAGTAACATTGTAAATGTTGATGCATTCAACACATCTGTCACGCATGCAGATCTTAGAGACAATGACATTGGCTGAGACATTAGGGGTTTTGCAGAAATGCCTATTGGTTGCTAAATACATCATTCAAACGTAACCATTTTTAAAAAAAAAAGGCTTAGAACTGGTGTTTGCCACAGAAGTTCTATGTGCATGCAGCTTTGAAGGAAATAGAATAACATGCAAGTGGATCAGGACATCTTAGGTCAAATATTTAAAAGTGCCCCAGTCATTTAGGAACTCACAACCTTAATTTCAAAACTGAATTGGAATTAAATTTCAAGGAACAAAGAACTTCTAACATTTTTGCAAGGAGGAGTAGATTCCCATTTCACTTTTCAAGATATTACCCTTTCTGTGTAAAAAGCATGCTGCCACATGCAGATGCACTACTGTCACTCCAGAATGGAGAGAGAACAGCAATAACTCTGTGCTGGTTAGCCCAGTGCAGTGCCTTCCCACTAACAATAGCTGTATCAGATCTGGAGAGAAGAAAAATCACTCTTACGCTCCTGCAACAGGACCCTTTTCCTTTTTTCATAAGTGAATCACAATTAAATTTTCCGGGAACCAAAGTTAATCTCAAAACCAAGATCCTGTCTTCCTCTGGTCATAGAATCATAGAATGGTTTGGGTTGGAAGGGACCTTAAAGATCATCTAGTTCCAACCCCCCTTCCATGGGTAGGGGCACCTTCCACTAGACTGGGTTGCTCAAAGCCCCATCCAACCTGGTCTTGAACATGTCCAGTGTTGGGGCATCTACAACCTCCCTGGGCAACCTGTTCAGTGGCTCACCACCCTCAGAGTGAAAAACATCTTCCTAACTTCTAATCTAAATCTACCTTCTTCGAGTTTAAAGCCATTACCTGTCATCCTATTGCTACAAGCCCCAGCTCTAGCATTGTAGCTTGACTTCACATGGAAGCCATCAAATAAAACTTCAAAATGGCATAGGACCAGTGACCTACCATTTAGTATCAGCTTGCAATTTTCCATAAAAGCAAACCTGTTTGTCCTAGAAACAGCTATAGGCATTTGACTCATTAAATTTTTGTTTGAATGAATATTTTTTTGTGATCAAAATAAAATGTTATTTCTAAGTTACTCACAAAAAAATCAATTAAAACTCCTCCCTAAAACAAAGCAGACTTTCTATCTTTTAAAGCAGAGATCATAACTAAAGGCTGTTATTTCCTTTTTCTATGAAGTTATTTGTGCAATTAAATCTATTCTGAAAGCAATTTTTCTTCTACAAAACTAATAATTGTGTCCCTCAAAATAATAATAATAACAAAGTGGACTAATTCAATCTAGAAGATAAATAAAATTGCTCTCTCCCTTCTAATGTTCTTGCTTTTGGCCTATAGGTCAAATTGGGATAATACTTCCTGTTGACACTCAAATCTAGCTCTTTAAGGGAAAACATATTGAAAAGCAGTTTTAAACAATGAATGATCCATTATCCTCACTTAAAAGCTCTCATAAAAATCCCTTACTTCCCAGCCTGTAACCTTTCAGGGTCTGTTCCTGAAACTGGCCTCCATGCCCAGCTGATGTTGGGTTGGCACTCACTGCTGTACAGTGCCACCCTGTTCTGTAGGTGATGCTGTCCAGGGGGATTCCTGGCATCTATATAACACCCTCGAGCTGCTGCATGCTATGTTTTTCTAAATTGTCTGCTGGTCATTAAAATGCAGTGAAAAATTCTATACTTTTTAAAAGTCAATGGGGACAGCTGCAGGGGCATGGTTTTGCTTGAAAGGAGTAAGATCATTGGGACCCACACCTATATCTGGACATTTACCTGGTGAAAATCAACAAGGCTTTGCTGATTTCTGGCAGCTGAGGGACTTCCTGTATATTTTTGAAAGGTCTCAAACTACTCTTATTAAATACCTGTCATACTGATAACCATTAAACTCTGCACAATGGGATCAATAGGTGTTTTCCCACAAATTTTAATACTTCCACATATGGTAAAACTTGCAGCCACAGAAAATCCTGTGGCATGTGAAGTACGTTGTGTGTGTGATATCCCTGGCTGGGAGAAATTTGGCATAGCTCCCTTGACTGCATTAATGTAGTCAATTTGCTGCATATCTGGCCCTAGAAGTTGATTTATCATTTGGTCTCTTAGCCTAGGCCCAAAACTGTCATGTATGTACATAATTGCACGTGCAGAACAGTTGATATGTAAAGAAAAAATACGTTTTCTAAAAAAACATTTTAAAAATGTTTAGAAAGCCACAAGATCATTCCTAGCTATTTTTACAGAGCTTATGTCAAATTTCTGATACCCTAACCACCTGTGACGGCAACGCTAACTCCTTTCCATTAGAAAGGCTTCAACTTGGTCCTCGTCTTTACAGCCAAAGATTTCAAGGACACGGCTTGTTGCTTAATTCATTTGATCCTATTGGCTAGCTGTCAACAAAAGTGACAATCCTGTATTTGTAACGTCATAAACTTCCAAGTATGATGTTGTAAACTGAGGACCATGACTTTGACTTAAGGGCAGGAGCAGATGGCTTGGGCACTTATGATCTTGTTTTCAGGAAGGAGGACTTTGCAGTCATAATACTAAAACGTTACTTCATTGGAAAAGAAGGCGAGAAATCGTTTTGCTGAAGTGCCCCTACTGTTTCTCCAAGCCTTCACAAAAAGTTATAATTGATTTCTAAGATCTGCACAAGACTGCATATTTATTGCACTGAATGAAATATGGATTGCATGAATTCTGCCGGTGTGACATTCAACCCACTCAAATATTATGAGTTTGACAGTTTGACTCTAACTCAGTTTATTTCCCACTTGAGAGACTGGAAAGGAACAGATGGGGATGTGAGAATGACCAGGGAGGGGAAGAGCATGCAGCAGCTTGTGCTGCTGGGTCTGGTGTCAGCGCACCTCCCTGCAGCTAGGCAGGGGTTGTGACCACCACCTAGAAGTGGTTTTCCAGACGTTATTAAAGCCGCAGAAACACATATAACTCTTAAAGCATGCATTAGGCAGCCCCAGAAGGTAAGAGAAGGTCTGCTGAGTACAGGCTGTGCCAAATTTAGAGCTGGAAGGAAAAAGGTGATAGAGGTCAGCTTTACAGGTCTTGTAGGACGTTGGCTGTGTCTCAACTGATCATCAGTGCCACTGGGCATGTCCCCACATTAGTGCTGAGTTAATAGATAACTAGCTGCATCATCACAATATTTACTCCACTGGTTTGAACACTTTTTTTTCCTGTTAATAGCATTTCTCTTTTTTAAATGTTTTGTGTGTTTTCAAGTCTTTTGTCTACTTACCACGTTTTGTGTCCTCATTACATATACTGCTTAGTCATATATTTACTGAAAATTAATGAAGAAGAACACTTGGCACTTTCCAGAGTCAAAATACTTTACAAACATTAACTAATTAATAATGTATCCCTTATTTTCAGGCATGGTAGCACGCTTGAATGCTGAGTGAAATTCTGCTAAATCATTGTCTCCCTGCATGTCCCCTGCTCTTTTGCTAACCCATTACATGGTTCAAGAGTCCGATTATTGAGTTTGGTTATAGACAGCAAGTCTGATTCAAACTTCTGATAAGCACATGATTTCAGAAATGCCTTTTATAATCCAAACTAGGCTTCTAAACAAAGCTCAGTGTGACACATAGCTGTGTCTAAGTAAGTGCATGAGGTATGATCTTAAAATAAGCTGAATGTCTTTTATCTGATGAAATACAATCACCGTTTTAAGAAGGCCTGGCCCCAGACATCTGGGGTTTTGCCTAGGAATCAAAGAGGTTCTACTCTTTTGTTTTATATTCCAGTGGAGACCCTGAACTGAGATCACTCTGTATGCCAATAGGGATACTGCAGTAATGCCAGCCCTGCCTTATGCAGCAGCTCGGGCCAGGGCCTTGCATTTAACTCCTTGTCAGCCAAGAGGACTTTGACAGTTGCTTTCAAGGTAGAAAACCAAGACACAAATCTTATAATTAACATCAGCTATGCCCATGCTTTATAGCACCTTGTAACTGGTTTGGTTCAAAGGTGTTTGTTTTCACTGCAGAGTTTACAGAGGCTTTGCCTTTATTTATCCCAGGACACCCTTATAAATGTTTGAGTGCAAGGCTCAGTTACTGCAATTCCCTCATAGCAGGAGTTTGCCATAACTCAGCTGGTTCACGAGGCTTGCTCACAGATCTGACAGCTTGAGCGATATTGCTGCCACCTTGCTTTCCATGATTTTTGCCAGCATTTGTATCACATTCCCCTTTCTGTTTACTGTCTCCCCGCTGCCTTAGCATGATTCAAACTGTTGTCTTCAAAGCAGCACAGGGCGTTGCAGAAGAGCTTTAGGAAAATATCCCTTCCTGAAACTTCTAACAGACAGATTAAGTCTTCTGGAAGTCCTGATGCCTCTTTGAGGATATTTTTTTGGGGGGGAAGGGGCAGGTGGAGGGATTTTGGGGCTTAGGGTTTTATTTTTGTTTTGCAAATACGGGAAGAGTGCACTGGCTCTAGAAAATAGATACTCTTAGATTAAGAGCACTGAACACCGCTTCCATTCAGGTACTACAGTCAGGTAAGATGACTTTTAAAGATTTGCTTCCTAGAATGAGTGATGTCCTTCTAGGATGTACCATCTACTTACCAAAAAGAACAAAAGGTACAGCATGTACATATTTGTAGGTAACATTACTGAGGAAGGAACAACTAGTCTCTCTCTTCATGGGAGGCTTGTCTGAATTCAGTACGTCAGTTCTTTTCAGTTTGCGACGTTTGCTATTCGGTCACAAATTTTTTTCTGCATTTTCCACCTCACTTGAGTGTTCCAAAGCCTAATATGAGAGCAAGCAGTGTGCTTTTTCTGGTCTGCAGAAGCCAGTATGCCCTACTTTTCACTTTGCTTAGGAAAGAAATTTTTTTTCTTCACAGAGTATTCTGTGGCAATGCAACAAATTCTCCAGCCTGCTATTTTATAGCACACTGTACTCCTAAGGTCAATCGATTAATATTCTGTATTAATCACTAAACTTCTGATTAACTCTTGTCATCCCCGAAAACACTAGAGAACTTGCACAGAACAGTTGCTGTAGTGACATGCGTTGCTCTCTTCATTTTTCAGGTTATATGGAGTGGTTAGGAGTGAGCCTGAAACCACTAGAATCTAGATAACAAAATATATTTTGAGATAACTGCAATGGCATCTAGTCACTGATACAGAAACAGCACCTCTTCTGTGTCATGCAGAAATTAAACCGCCTGCCTAAGAACTTATTGCTTCTAGGACTCCCAGACTAGTCCTTATAAATAGCAAACTTGTAAATAGTTTGACAGCCTTCAGGGACTGCTGACCTTGAATTCCCTTCCTATGAGTATATCTAAAGATTGTGCAAGCAATCCCATGTTAAGCAACTCCTATATTTATAAAACTTTTAGAAATGAATAATGTAGCAGACCTGGCTTGGAAGCAGCTACTGTTCTGACTGTTTTACCATTCTGTGGTTGTAATACAGGGATGAAGGAACATCCAGCCATTAGTTCATCCTTGCCTTAAGGAACATCACTCCTGTGATTAGCTTAATGCTTTTTGTTTGTAATCCATTCAACCCCTCAGGCCTCCTAATCTAGTTCTCACTCCCATGCTACATATAAAAACAGGCAGAATAGCCTAAAGTGAAGCAATTTTTCAGAATTATGCCCAGCCCAACTTTTGAATCTATTTGTCCCAGGTCCTTGGAGCTGTTTGCCTACCCTAAATGTCAAAGAATCAGACTCCCGTGAACACTCCCATCTTTGGGGATTCCCAGCTGCCGCTCAGATGTCTGCAGGCGAGGAAAGGGGATGATTCAGAAAAAGGGCTGTGACTAAGGTGCTTTTCTGCAATATAAAGAGATCATAACTTAAAGCAACGCTTTGGGTTTTTCGACAAGTGCCAGGGACTGGATCAGAGACCACAAAACCAGATGTCAGAGCTCACGTTGACATCTGCACCTCTTTTCAAACTCACATCAAGTATTTCCCAGTTACTGACTTGAAAAAAAACACAAACAAATACAACCACGCATTTCCACCCCAACTGGGTGGAAATTCTGATTGCTAACATACTCTAGGTATTACTCTTTACCTTAAATATTATTGTGAAGGCACTAGTGTAAACTGGAATATTTCCATTCAATAAAACTGTTGATTCATACTGGCAAAGAATTTAGTCATTTCTTTTATGGATGCTGTTAAATGGAAAGTACTACATTTGTCTGTTTTGTCAACTGAGCACTGAATTGCTCTGCTGAGATACTTATTACTATTTCTTCAGGCTAACTTTACAAATATAGCTTCATAGGAAAACTTATAACTTTATTATTAATTTCAAATAGAAATTACATATGTTCCACCTGGACTTGCATTTAGATTTGCTTAATATTCTCTCTATAAAATTTAATGCATCTTGTCCTATGTTTAGAGTTGACCTATAAAAGTATAATATTGGGGGGAGTCATTTAAAGTAGTAGTGGTGAAATACACTTGTTTATAAAATTGAAAGAAGTGCACTGATTAGGTGGAAAATTGAAATTTGCAATGTGTCTTGAACTCCTTTGGCTTCAAGAACCCTCATTATACAGCATTAATGCCCCCATCTTAAACTCAGTATTTAAATTGATGCAGGAATAGGGTAATATAGAGCTGCAGTGCATTGCCTGGATCTATTCAGTTAAGGCCATTTTGAGGGTTTACAATAAAAAATAATTCTGGGATGAAAGGCACCACAAGACACAGACTGTCTGATTTCTACACAGGGTTCCTGTCCCCAAGCTGCCCAGACTATGTGGTACAGCAGCTCCCATGCAGCCATACAACTGCATTTCCTCCTCATGGAATCCAGGGAGTATGTTCCCAGACCTAAGCTGAACATGCAACCAGATACACTGAGAATTGCTCCCAGGCTTCTCAATTCAGCTGTTAACTGTGCAGGATTGTTAGTCTACTCCTGATCACTACAACTATGTTACAACAGCAATACACAAGATGGGAGAAGAAGAGTAGCTCCTCACCAAAATAGCTTCACCAAGGACTGAATGTTACTCCAGGAAAAATAAGGCTCCAGCTTACAGTTAAAAACTAGTTTGCCCAGTTGAAGAAGTGCAGTCCTGTAGTGTGAAAGGTAAATGAGGGGGGAAAGAGGGCTTCAAAAAGCTACTTAAATAGAGCAGTACTTCATACAGTAAGTCTATGAAGACAAATTTTATCTTTCACCTATATTTCAGATCCAGAGAGACACAGCCTTCAGTGACACTGTTTTGGAGGTACAAGCAATATGCAGAAGAATGGAATTTAACAGCTTAGGTGCATCTTAAAACATTAACAAACTTTCCAAAACCTTAGAAATTCAAGAATTAAGGATTAATTAAGATTCCTTAATTGCCCTGAGTTGAATTTCACTTACTTGGTTTAACAGAACTTCACTTTAAGGAGGACTGTCACTCAAGGATATTTGGTAGAGATACTGTAATAGGGCAGCTGCTTTGTTAACACTGTAATTTCACCAAGTGATGCAAAAGAGATTGGGACTCTCAGTTCCCATCAGACATAAGAGGGATGGCTGAGGAGGCTATCACTGCCAGTTGCCCGCCCTGTCCCTCTCCCAGAGGCTACTGCCACCATTGCTAGTTAACACAGGAGAGCAGGCATCATGACTGCACTTCTGCCACGGGAGTTCATAACCCAGCATATTGACTTAAATTGCAACTTTAATTTACCCGACTTTAATTTGCACAGCATGAACTGCAGTGTGTACAGCTCACCCTACGGCCTCTGCTGGGAGAGGGAGGCACCCAGCTGAGACCTCAGCAAAATCCAACACAGATTCCGACTCAGAGTCTTCACTTTCTGACTTTTCAGGGACAAATATTTAATACTGTACCATTACACCAATAATTTATGGGATTCCTCTGAATGCACCTGCAAAGGTTTGTTACCACTGGGGGCTTTTAATTAGAGCTGGTAGGGAACTTCTACCTGAAAATGTTTTTCACAGATAACTACTGATGTCTCAAGTTTTGAGGTTCCTGCAAAACAGAGCTATAAGCAGGAAAGGGTTAATTAGCCTTCTGAAGAGTATGTGTGTTGTGGAAAGGGCTCCAAAAGAGGAAGGAGATGTGAATTTCTCAAATAGGGTGGACTGGATACATGCATTTTTAATTGCTGTGATTCAGAAGGGAGGCAACATTTTTTATCATGAAGGATCTCATAGCAGAGGAGGGGTGCTGCTTGCCCAAATTCAACATTAAACCAAAGCAGAGGGAAACACAAGAATAACTGTCAGTCATCTGCAACATTTCTCTTTAACCAGGCAAACCCTCTTGGGATTTTGTGATGACACTGTTTGTTCCACATCCTCCACCTGCGAGGAAGCTCGGTGGCCTACAGAGCCTCTTCACCCCTCCCAGCCAACACACCCACCAGTCTCCTGAGCTTCCTGCATCTCATCATACGAGCCTCTCTTCCTCCGGCATCAGCAGGCATGCTTTGCCATCCCATCAGCGCCACTGCAGTCATTTCAATAATGCATGAGCAAGGCTTATGCCCTCATTTTTTACAATTCTTAGTGGGATAAAAATTAGATGTTTCTTAGATACTGCTGTGTATTCTGCCACAGGACTGCCACAACAGTTTGGTTTGTGTTGAGTTTTGCATGTAGAAATTTCATTGTACATTCAGGAGTAGGTGCTGTGACTCTGGAGAGCAGCCACCCAGCTAGGCGTTACAAAGCATGTCATTTCCATTTCTAGACTACAGGTAAATCCTTTAATTAAAGGAGTCTTACGTACTTTTGTGGTTCCTTCTGGAACCACAGGATCCTCCTGAGGACACAGATGCCCTGCTCCACTTCTCCTACCCAGTTCTGTTCCTGGACCTCCTCCTTTTTATGAATGCGAGCATGACAGGATGGCTCTTGGCTTATTTGCATTCAGAGTCTGACCTGACAATCGGGGGTCACTCAAGGACACAGCTACAGCAATTTCTCTGTGCTCTCCCTGGTGACATCATGGTGGCCAGAATGCAAAAGCTGGGTGGATGAAGCAGAGCTCTTACCCCTGAGGGTTTTTCATGCATGCTGTGGTTTGCCTCAGAGCTGATCATTTCCATCCACCTCACACCCCTGCTCCCTGCTTTTACTGCACCCAAAAGCAGGAGTAACACACTAGACATGCCCCATGGAGCCCATCTTGTGTATACCAGCTATGCCCGCCAAGCCAAAGGACCGAACGAACAGGGTTTTTAATGACATCCAGGGCAGTGGATGTTCGCACAGCTGGCACTTCATACATGGTCCTGAGAAGAGGCTCAAGCCCCCACTGACTGTTCTGGGGAGGGATCTGCCAAGTGCTGCACTGAAGTCCATCCCCAACTTCCCTGGGAAGCCTGGCTCCTCCAGAGCACTGCGTCTCCTTACCAACCTCCCTCCCCACAGGATTTGCAGAGCAAGCTGGAGTCATCCTGGGCAATAATAGGACTAACCTGTAGATACAAAGCTAGCTAGCATACCTATAAATGAGAAAGGCAGAAAAGTTAATCCATTCAGAAAGGAAACGGATTAATTTTTTTTTTCCCCTCACAAATCGCATATACCATCCTGGTTTTAGAATACCTGCAACCAAGATTTCTTTTCAAGCAATGGCATAAATGAGGCTGTGAAGTTATTTTAGCTACTATTAAATAATATTTTTTTTTGTACCACGTGAACTTGTACTTAGTTTTCTCTTTAACACAATTTAGTAATTGTGCTGCTCTGCAGATGGCTGTAAAAATTATTCGGGAAAAAACATTTGAGGACTTTTTAACCTTCAAAAAATATTCCAGAACTTTCTTTTGTAAAACTTTTCTGCATATTTAAATGTATTGGCAGGTCCTGTTAATATTCAAATTCCTACTTAAAATAGAAAAAATATTTTGACATATTTCTGGGAGTAGTCAACCTTGTTAGCTTCCACTTAAGGTGCAATTATTCAGGAATATTATAGATCATTATGTGGCTTTGGGGAAAAATCAGTACGACTTAAGTGCCCATTAGTGAAAGTGAAATGGTAGTAAGACACCTAGGAAAGCACATGTGGTATTCCCATGAATATCAAATTAATTCATTATGATAGCACTGGTAACGTGTTAAACTATTTCTTATTTCATGACACAAGATTTATTTTCCAAGGCTGGAATATAAACACTGCACAGCAATGTTGTAAGAAAGGGTTTGTCATGGAGAGGTTTATGTAAGAGATGGCCTTGGGTGTCTATACACTGATGCTGGTGGTGGCTATTTCTTCTGTCTCCTTTATTCAATTAGAAAAGCTCTCTTGTGGTGTTTGGATAACAACTTATGCAACAAAAAGGTTTTCCCTTCCCGAATTCTGCCCAGATGCAAAGAAGAGCAACTCTCTGAAGTAAGATGTCCCGTTTGGAGACCAGTGAGAGCACATGCACTTCAACACACAAAGCTACATACTCTGATAGGAATCAGGGAAGCAGCTCCCATGTTGCAAAGAACACATCACACTCTGCCTCTCCCTTTCCTGGCCAGCCTGGAACTCTGAGAAGACAAACCAGGGACAGTACCCCAGGTGCCCACCCCTATGTTGATTCCAGAGCAGCCACTGCAGCCACCCCGAGCTACCAGTTTTCTCATCTGTTTCATACTCATTGCCATTTCAGTTCAGAATCTAGCATGATAATAGGAAAAAATCTACATCTCAGGCAAGGTAGGAGATATGTACTCACAAGGGCCAGAGGACAGGAAAGGAATAAAGAGGTCTGGAAATCGACAGGCTGCTCTGAGGTGTCACAAGTAAGCAAGAACTGAAAAAGAAAGGACAAAGACCTCCTCCTGCCTTGCAACAGAACTTAGGCTTGCTCTTCTGTGATACCTCCTGCTTCCGATAAATGGGAAAAACAAAGTGTGTGCCTCGTCTCCTCTGAAGGTATCTTCATACCTTCTGAAATTTCCCTTGAAGGCTTAAGCATGTGAACATTAAAACATACTTCCAGTTCCACATCATAGAGGCAGGACATGCAGTGATGCTTGTCAGAAAGAATGATGGTTTTCTAGACCAAAGACAGGCATTTGCATTGTGACCATGATAATTACAAGAAGGGAGGGGAATGATTTTGCAAAATACTTTGACCTCAGTGAGTTACTGCACAACATAGTGTTTGAAGTTGACCCAATTGCTAGTATTCTATACTGGTTTAATAAAGGTTTTTTAACCAGAAGTTCAACTTCTTGCATTTCTCCTCAAGTTTCCCAATTCCCATTACCTAGCTTGTGGTTCTACTCAATAAAAACAACAAAAAAAGAACCCCAATCCACAATCTTTGAAAGTACAATAAAATTTAAAGACCTATTTCTCAAAAGGTTTCAAAGAATAGAATATTTGCTATGGAAGAGACGGGAGTGGCTTCCTAAGAAAAAGGTTTAAAGACCTTTTGCTAAGAAATCTCAATAATCTCCAGTCAAAAGCAAACAAGGTACACAGCAAGATTATCCAGGAAATGAGCATCACCATTCAAGGCACCAGTGATGTAGTTGTCACAGTTCATCTCTCATTCTCCAGAAAACGTCTGCAGACCATGCTTTGCTCTCTGTTTCCCCTTCAGTCCATCACCCTTCATTCAGTGACCCATTTAGCTGTTCAGTCACCGATCTGCTCCTTTAGTTGCTCTCCCAACTGCCACCTATTTCACACCTATTACCTGTTGTCACCTCATCTGACATAGATCTAGTCACCCAGAAGTTTCCCCAGTCAAGTGACACCCAAGTGATTCATCTCTTCTATGTTGTAATTAAAAGTCTGCCAACCTTGCTGTGGGTTGAGAGTCTCTTTTGTTTACAATTTAGGTGCAGTTTCTCCTGTGGGACCCCAGAGACTTCCCAGTGACCAGCGGTCTGCAAGCCTCAGGTCCTTCTGGGGAAGGACATGCTTAGGAGGTTTCAAACTAGGAATTTTTTTTCTTAAGGGAAATGTAGGAATTGATGTGCAGGGGAATTAACCCTGGAGGATGCTTAAGAAAACTTAATTACACACACACACACCCCAAAGGCAGCGTGTCCCAGACCAATAAAACAGAAGAATTAGGAAATGGAGGGAAAAACAGCTACAGCATAGAAGAATAGGGTACACATTTGCTCTTTGCAAACCCACACAAAGCTCTCATAGCATTCCTTTGGCCAGAACACCTCTGCAGAGACTGAGATGCTACCTTAAAAACCACACATATTTCTGAAAATCTCCATATGCTGAAGAAAAATCAAGTGCGTGGAGCAACCCATCACTTAAGACTTTTTAAAAATAAATCTAATGAGTTGCTGATGGCACTGTAGAATTAGATGCATTACTATTACCTTAAAAATTTGTAAGGGTTTTTTTGCCAGGTAGTAGAGGGGCAAAAGAGTAATTGTAAACAGGGGTGGAAAACTCTGCTGACACCCTTACGATGTCCCAAATGTGGATCAGATGAAGCAACTCTGACCCTCATCTCTGATAAATTAAGTATACATATATAAGGGAGAATACAACAGAACTCATGTATCTAGATTGTAACAATGAATTTCATATGTTGCCATGTAAGAGGTTAATCTAAATAAAGCCTGTGTAGGTAGCAATATTGTAGATATCGTTAAGGACCTTTCTAAAGAGTGCTGAAATGGGAAGTATGAGGATGCAGAAGATGGTACAAGGAAAAGTTTTGAAGCCTACCAAGCTTTCTTTAAGGATGTTGCTGATCACAATGTTAATGTTCAGGTACTGTTAATACAGAGGACTACTAGGATATCAGATGGAAATAAATAAATGACAAATAGAGTAATAGAAATTGGATTAAATTCAAGTATACCAACTGCAAGGTGACATGTTCAGGGACAAGTATCAGAAAACTGTTACAAACTGGGAACTTTCAAGTGGAAACCAGCCGAGTACCCTATAGACTTCAATACAGTTATTCTTTCTTCATAAATGCAAAGCCCTTGTATAATACAATCATGAAAGACAGAAATGCAATCCTACAGTGGACTGGGCTGACAGAGAGAAAGGAATATAAAACCTCACCTGGAATTCTACACATCTGATCATCCATATTCAGGAAAGATTATTTCAGATGAAAGAGATATGGACAATGATTAGGGAAAGAGAACAGTCACGAGTAGACTGGAAATCAAAAGAAAAAAATTTAAATGTAGAACTGAGAGAGTCTAAAAAAATCCAGGCAAAACTTGTACAAACTATTAAACTGGTGATCAATCAGCTTATGAAAAGGATTGCATGATACAATTGCAGTGATAAAGGATTTGAGCATAGGATGCTCATGGGAAAATCCCTAAATTTAATCAGCTGAGCAGGAGAAAAAGAGGTCAAAGAGGAGAAAGAACTTACAGAAGTTACCAAGTAGTTTCTGTATGGGTCTTCACTCTGAGGAGAATGGGGAAATACCTATCTTTGGTTTGTGAAGGTGAACTGCTGTCAGAGGAGCATAAGAAAAAGTGCTGAAACAACTTGACAAATTAAATTGCAATAAATCACTGAGACTGGAGCCTATTCATCTCAAAGTTCTGAAGGAACCAAACAAAATAGCTGAGCTATTAAACATATGTAATTTATCATTAAAAACAGCTACTAGATCAGAGATTTGGAGGGGAGCCAGCAGTATTCCAGATCTATAATTTAAATAGGTACCCTAGGCGAGCCTAAGAAACATTACTGTGGTCCTGACATGACTGGCTGGGGGGGAGGAATCACGTCAGCAGCATGATAGTTTTCCAAAGGGCTGCCACAGGAAGTGCCTTGCATGAACCACGGCACCCAGAGAGGGAGCAAGTTTTTGTCCAGCTTAGATTTGGGGCTGTGTTGTTTTGAAATACAGTAGATCAAAGCTAAGGAGGGAAGAAATCACCTTTATGGTGATGACAGGCTCCCGGTGTTAGCCCACGGCATAATGTAGCTTCACACTATGTCAAGGCACTCTGTAGACACTAACACATGTGTTTCTCTTATGTATCAACTTCTATGAGCCTACTCACCATTGAAGGATTTGTGTCTGTGTGTGTGCTGTTGCTGCTGTTATTAGCTTTACTGCAGTCCCTTTTATGGATCAGGATCCCATTACGCAAAATGTGGTATATACAGGAAGGACAAGCAAACACTATCCAATTATCCAGCAGAGACACAAGAAGCCTGGGCAAGTAGATGGGGGACTACAAGAAAACAACAGCACAGATCAAAAGTATGAGGAAACAGCCCTGCGTACCCACAGCCAGTTTCCCCAGAGCCGTGAAAGTTGGGTTGGAGGAGAGGACTGCAGCTGCACCCTGGTGCATCAGGTGTGAGAAGCCCCAGGGTGAAAAGCTTTAACGTGCTTATTTGGAACTTGGGCATCCAGCAGACATTAATAACGTTTCCAGTATCAGTATCCATCCCCTTATTTTTTGTTCAGCAGGAGTACTATTCTGAATCAGAGATTTTCAGCCCTTTCAGTTTTTCAGACACTTTAAACATTTCCTGAGAGAGAGATAAACAATGTGTAACAGATTTGAGCCTAACGACAATATGCTTGCTTTTTGAGTTAATTTTCACAGACCATTTAAGAACAGTTAATGAAGCACAAGTTTAAAACTACTGGTTTATACACTCATGCATCTTAAAGAATGGAATATAGGACATGGGAAATAATCTAAATTCAGATAACTTGTATATTATAAACATTCGAACATATGCATACCTAGTTTCATGGACAGATTACAACTCTTCTGATTAGACTGGTGAACTTGTAAAAGTAGTCTTATTCCATTTTTTAAACACTTATTCCAGGAAACCACCTATTTTTAGCTATATGAAGCCTCAAACGGATGTTATCCAAGAAAGGTACATTTAAGTAATGTCAGAGAGGTATGTTAAGTGGCACATGTTTTACAATAAATTCAACCATTAGAATTTGAATACAGGACTGGACTTCGGCTTATACTGAATCTCTCCTGCAAGGGTTGTATTGAACTGAATGCAAAATAAGGACTGTCAACAAAAAGCCTGACTTTATCCTTCAAATGCTGGAAATTTCAGAGCTCTTGCCCAAAAAGAAACATACAGGAAGAAGTGGAGTTGACAAAAAGTTTAACTGATCTAAGTGCACCACACTTGTACATTAATGATTATACTTAGAAATAAGTGCCTAGAAATCCAAAATAGACGACAGTATTTTAAAGACTCTCACAAAATGGCATCCTGGACAGCCGGGGAATTGGGCTGAAAGCTAAAAATATAAACTTGTAGCTGACAGTGGTCCATTTTCGGAGCTCCAGAGCAAACACAGGCATTGGCTGCAAAACTCTGCCATGGCCCCATCAGCTGAGGATGACGAGAAACCAGAAACCATTTGTCCTAGCTTACAAACCCCACGGCATGGGTGCAGTGATGGCAACAGAAGGGTGTATTGGTCCTCTTCACTAACGTCACTGAGGGAGAAGGTGTGGCTCCTTTCACCAGCATGGGACCTGTCCCCACCAGCAGGTGCTGCCAAGGCACCCCTCCCAGCAGCACAGAGAGACACTCTCCTACTGCAGGCAGGTCCTTTGCCATCATGCTTCATCGTGCCTCTCTACCCCTTGCACCCAAAGTTGTCCCTTCCCTTCACTCCTAGGTATAGGCTGTTAACCCCTAGGGTTGAGATTCCTTGCTGGATATTTCTGGCTTCTTTGGGGGCTTCTAGAAAGTACTTTAACAGACATAATGTACAGGAGACCTAAAAGAATAAAGCAAAGGAAAAGCTTTCCATTCGCAATTTGATTAGCTTTATAACGCAACATTTCACAGCATTTCCATCACTGAAAAGGGCACAAGGCAAAAATAAAGACTAAGAATTACAGCTGCATTTTGGGAGATGGGAGATTAGATAAACATCCTTTTAGCTCTTACAGGACTGTACAGTTATTTTGTACATGAAGAAAAAAAGGAAAAAATACAGAATCTTTTATTCCAGTTTGAAAGACCCCCAACAACTCATTAAGGTACAACATCATTTTAAATGTGAAAGTAAACGAAATGTTTGCTGCTCTAGTGGCATTGATCAACTTTTGTTTGAAAGATAATTTCTCCACCGAATGCAAGTTCTGCGGTGCTGATAATTCCTGATGCACAGACATGTAAGATTCATTGACCTACTTAAATGCATTTCCCTGTTAAGAGGCCTGATTACCCAGGACTGGCCAAACTAATCCCACTCTGTATCTAAATGCGACATTGTAACTCCAGCGTGATTCATTACTATATGATAAGGATGCCAGGAAGTAGCAAACACACAAAGAGGGGAGGGAATGCAAGCGGGAAATATCTGACATTCAGAGAGCGTGCTTGAAAGCTGACTTAGTGAATGCTAATGAACAGCCACTTTGGACCATTTCCTGCTTATCCTAATAAAAGTGTTGTTATACCAGATATGAACCCCCCATTTAAATCCAAGACAAGTGTAATGCATTAGCATGGTTGAAGAACACACCTAAAATCCCTTTTGCTTTAAAAAATATAGTGCTATTTTGGAACCAGGTCAGGAGACAAGTCTGTTGTAACTGACTCAGTTACAATTATAGCACAGATCAGGCCCTGACTCCACTGTAATTGTATAGCATGACAGGCTCGTGCATGAACGAAGAGTAGGAGTCTTGGCTAGAGCAAGACAAATTCTAATATCACGAACATAACAGTGAAAATCATAATTACAGATACGTCACTGCAGATCAGGGCTGTAGCAGGCGTGAACTGATTCCCAGTGACCCAGGAGGGACTGACTCAGCTCCATGCTGCTGCTCATCAAAGCAGCCGGGCTATGATCGCTGCATTTTGCCACGAGGGAAAATGAGTGGTGGGGAGGATATTCCTTCTGGGCCATTGCCAGCAGATGGTGATGCATGGGCACATCTTTCACTGTACCGTGGTGGAGTGATCCCTGAAGGTGGGCAAGTGCCTGCCTCCCAGAGCAAAACCCAAGGCACCAGCAACAGGGTACCTTTCTTGCTTCTGCAACTCATGGGAGAGGCAAGTGCTTCCATTGGATCATGCTGGGGTTATGATACACTTCACCATCCTCCCATGTGCTCTGCTCCCCTACCTCTCCAGCAGCACAAAAAGGTGCACCTTTCCCTCAGCTAGCAGGTGACTGCAAAGCCAGTACACACTTTAATCAGCCACTTCTGCAATGCAAATGTGACCTGCAGCAAAGGCTCATGCCTTTAGACAGCCAGTGGTGATACCATTTCCCTAGCTGGGTTCATAAGCCCCAGAGCACTTTGATGCCTCGGGTTTTGGTTCAAAGCAATCAGGGCAGAACAGATGCAGAGAGCCACCAAGAGCAGGGATCTTCAACATCTCACTTTTTGGACATCCTTGGCACCAAGCACCAGGCTGCAAGGAGATAGTGAATATCTTCCCCGGTGTACATTCTCCTGTTACACCTTTCCTTTAGGATTTGGTGTTACTATCAGTGCCTTTTATAGACAGGACAGTAGTTAAGCACTTTGATGGGCCTCAGGGTACCCCCTTCACAAGTTCATGGTCCTTCTCAAGTTTATGGATTCACATCTGACCTTTCTCGCTTCGCAGAACAGCATCCTTTAATCACTAAGCTCTTAGTTATAGGGAACAAGTGGGTCCTCCCCACCCTTCCAGTGCTGTGTGGAAGATAGGGGTTTTTGTATCCTTGCAAAAATCAGTGAGAAAGGGAGACATGATTATCCATTTTACATTAAACAGTTACTGCAGTTGACATTTGAGTGTACAACAAAAAAACAACAGATGGATATTGACAGATGGAAGAGCATGAAGAAACAATGAGACATCTTCAACCACTCTTCTCTGCTTCTGAAACATGTTATTGTTTTCCCTACCATCTTTCTTGACCTCAGCCCCATTTTCAAGTGTCGCTCCATATGCTTCCTTTCTTTGCCTCCATATGTCTTAAACATGTTATAAAACCTAATAAATAAATAAATCCCACTTCTTCTGGCCCTACTCAGCCGATTTCCCCCCCCTGTAAAATCTGCTTTCTGTGCCCTCTCGTCCATAGAAATGGTTTAGGGCATTACCAGCAAAGTCATCACTGAGCTTGTCCTCCCTTCTGTTTTAGGGTGGCTGTACAGCCTCCATTCCTGAAAACCAACCGTTCTCCAGCTTTCAGAAGCGCCATATGCTTCTTCTTTTCCTCCATTCCCATGCCATGACACACTTCCACATCTTCAACAACCCTTTACAAACTCAGCAATTTAACTTCTTCATTTCCACTCTGCTTTGCTAACAGCCTGACTTCACTTCACCAGCTGAACTTCCTCAACATCCCTCTGCAGAAAGAAAAACGCATGCCAACAAACTGCGAAACTCAAGCACTTTCATTAAGTTCCTTCTCTTCCTTGATGCTTGCTCAGCTTGAAAATGTATTCTCTATTTTTGACTTACTATTTCTTATGAAACTTTTTCCACTGTCACTCAGTCTTAAAATTCACACAATAGTATTTTCTCCACTATCTCCAGCAAACAAATATGCCAGTACTTCTTAAGTTATAGATAAGCAATACATTCTTTTTTGGCTCCTGATATTTCACCTAAGCCCATTTCTATCTTACTTTTTGTTTGGATCAAATCCCATTCTTCTTCAAGTTCTTTTGCTGACCTTCCTATTAAATTTCTTTCCCTCTTGCCTTCGTGGACATGCACTTCTTTG